>JAWWEY010000036.1:6390288-6423959 GCA_035582745.1 Loriotus luctuosus | reverse complement strand
TTTGTTCCTGAAGCCTCTCAGCTTCTCAGGAAGAAAAATCCTAAGAAAGGATTTTTAATGAAAAGATGTCTGCGACACACCTCTCCTATGAAGACAGGCTGAGAGAGTTGGGGTTGTTCAGCCTGGAGAAAAGAAGACTTTGGGGAGACCTTGGAGCACCTTCTGGTAACAAAAGGGAGCTTACAAGAAGGCTGGAGAGGGACTTTTCACAAGGGTGTGTAGTGATAGGACAAGGGGGAATGGCCTTAAGCTGAAGGAGGGCAGGTTTAGATTAGATGTTGGGAAGAAATTTTTGACTGTGTGAGTGGTAAAGCAGTGGCACACGTTGCCCAGAGAAGTTGTGGATACCCTATCTGTGGCAGTGCTCAAGGCCAGGTTTGATGGGGCTGTAAGCAACCTGGTCTAGTGAAAGGTGTCCCTGCCCATGGCAGAGGGGTTGGAACTAGATGATCTTTAAGGTCCTTTCTAATCCAAACCATTCTAGGATTCTGGTATTCTATGATTCTAAAACTGTGGGTGATTAAGGCTTTGTGACTAATGGTCCATGTGAAAAATGCATATTCTATGATTGGCTCTTTACAAATATTAAAATGAATACTATATGTGTTATGTTGGAAAGTTATGCTGTACTAATCTCTTTTAAGTAGTGCTGTATTAATATTTTTAAGTAGTATGGTAAATATAGTTTTTAGGCTTGTCCTGGATTGTCAAGCAAGTTGTTTTCTATTTGCCATCTGTATGGCAGTTGTCTTCTGTTAAGTGGACAGTTTTCCTTATCTCTTCCACAACCACTCCTCCCTCCGAGGAGACATCTGCTGATAATAGGCTATTGAATGTCACTGCATGACTGATAAGAACTATAGCATCCCATTGTAAGATGCTCCGCCCAGAGGAGAGAGCCAAGCATTCCTACCTGTTGTCATTATATTGCAAAGGTTCCATATTGTTGTTTCCTTATTGCAAGAGTTTCATACCTCCTTGATGTTTCTCATAGGCATCTCCTCTAAGCACTTACTCTTCCTTCTTCTCACAGTAGCCAACTGACTCCAGGTCCCCCTCAACTAACCAATCCACTCTTTTATAACACTCTTCTTATTAGCTACAGCTGCAACTCTTTAGGGGTAAGATTACTTTCTATACTACCTCTATTTTCTTATATTCTATCCCCCTACACCTACTGGAGATATAATCTGGAGATTCTGGAACACCAGCATGGTTTCTCCACTGGATTTTCCCAGAGGAACAGCTGCCTCTTCTTCCACTGGATCTTCAGAGGAAGACTACACCCTTTTCTACAGGATCCCTGCTCCAACAGAACCACACCTGACACTCCAGGAGGACTGAAGCCACATTTCCAATTGGATTGCTACCAACACCCTGACCAACAGGGTGTCAGGTTGTGTTCTGACTCTGACAGTGTTGTTTTAGTTTACTGCATTGTTTATTTTATCTTTTTATTTTCTTCCCTATTAAAGAACTGTTATTTCCTACTCCCATATTTTTTGCCTGAGAGCCCCTTAATTTAAAATGTATAGCAATTTGGAAGGCGGGGGGGTGTTTGCATTTTCCATTTCAGGGGAGGCTCTTGCCTTCCTTAGCAGGCACCTGTCTTTCCAAACCAAGACAAGGCTATAGCATAATATTAAAATAGAAATTATGTGATGTAAGATACTTTTTGTAACTAGCTCAAGGAATGGATAAGATAATCAAGAAATTCTTTGCATAGAGATAACAGCAGCAAGACACCAAAATCCTAAAGAGAAGAATTATTGCCTCCTTATCGGGAAGGCCCAGACTCCGAGGAACCAAGAAAATTGATTTACAAGATGAGGAGGGAGTCGACATTAAACAGAAGCACCCTTAGTTTGAAAGGAATGTTTGCATCATGTATGAGATATATGAATATGCAATAGGCTGTTGCTTTTCAGGGTTAATCCTTTGTTAGCAAAATGTGCTTTGGTGGCAGAGAGCAAAAACGCCTGGATGTCCGTAATTCTTTGCTTTTTATTGTCTTTTATTGTCTTAACTTTGACTGTCCAAATTCTTATTGTCCTAATTTTTATTATTATTTTTATTATTATTTTTATTACTATTAAACTTCTAAAATTTTAACAGAAGTGAATGGCATTTTTCACAGTACAGAACTGCATATGCTGTTTCTTAAAAGAAACTCCAAACAACACCCCCCTCAAACCAAAACAAAACTCATGGTGACTTTGCCAATATTTCACCATATTTGGTTTTGCCTATAGCAGCTCCCATTTTAAATTGTACTAATGCATTTGGCCTTCTGAGAGCTAATGAACCAGAGATTTATTCAGTGTTGTGTGGCAATGACCCATTCCAGAAGGAAACTGAGATATGGCGGGGAGTTTTGTCAGGGAAGAAATCTCATCTGGATAAATGACACTCCTCAACAGAGCATGGCTATTTATATGTGTGTTTGTACTGACATCAGATGAATGCTGTTCATTCATTTGATCGTCACTTCTCCCTTTTTCCAGTATTCCTCCAACTGTCCCTTTGGAAGGTCTAATCACACAATGTAAGGCTTTCAAGAGGAATGTGCTGGTTTGAAGGTAAACCAGTGGGACAAATTAACCCCCACACAAATACCTTGAAGAGATTTTAAGTCGGATAATGCAAAGATTATAATAAACGCAACGATATGGAAAAACGGGTTTAAAACTACGAAGACTACAACCCAGCCCCTGTTGGTCAGGGGTGGTGGTGACAATCCAATTAAGCAGTGCTTGCAGTGCTGTTCAAGTGATGGTTGTGATCTTCTTGAGAGCAGTGGTCCTGTGGAAATTTGGGTCCTCCTCTGGATGTCCAGTGGTGGTGGTGGTGTCCCAAGTCCCCAAACCTCGAGATTATATAAGGTGGTGTTCAGGTGGTACCTCCCCAGGGTGAGCAGTTTCACAGTGGAGTGATGTAATCCTAGGAGTCATAGGATATTTTGGAGAGTTCTTACTGGCCTGGGTCCTTACAGCTGCCCGTTATGCTGCTGAGCCATTATGGCCCATTAACAGATATGGCCCCCTCAGGGTGGGTATAACTCTGTTGGTGCTACCCTGGAGGAAGTTGTCATTTGTGAAGATAAAGAGACACTACTCCACCCTTAACAGTTCATCAGAAGGTGATGTAGATGGTGGTAGAACACATACTTTGGTTATACCCCACATTGTAACCCAGGACGAGGAACAAGAGCGCTTTTAAGATAAAGATGTTGGAAAATAACTTTAAAAAGTACACATATATTTGTGCATTTCATAAATGTGACTTGCATATGTTTGCATGCATGACAGAGGGCTAGGAAATAGCCGTATGCATTAACTTTGCGTATTTAACTCCAAGAGGCCCTAAGAGAGATGTAAAATAAGACAAAGCTCACAGGACTCACTAATGAATGGCCAGTGATAGTCCAAGTTGGTGCAGTACACGGAATGGACTTTTGCTGTGGCCAACCAAGGTAGTTGGTGGCATTCCCTCAATGGGACACTTCACTCTTGGTACAGGTTTCTTGTGGGAGGACTGTGAGGCAGGACTTTGCCCCTTACCACAGAAGAGCTTACCTGTGAATTGCGGAAAACGAAAACAAACTCCACAACTTTGTAAAAGTTGTAAAGCCAGTATGTTTATTACAGTGCTGGACACATGTGGGGATCGCTCCCCTTCAAAGACATACATACCACTGGGAACTCCAAATACTTTTTTATTTCCCTTACTAATTCATATACATGGAATTTCACAATAGCTTCATACATATTCATTTTACTGATTTCACCTTATACTTGCATCTAGTTACCCTTGCAGCTACTTTTTTATCAGAAAGTACAGAAAGAACTCCTGGGTCACCCTGCCCCGTCTCCCACAGTCTCTTCGTCTGTTTCAAAGTTCAAGGCCCTCCCTGATCTCTGTCCTTCGGCTGAAGCAGCTTCTTTGAGCATAGTTTTTTTTGCGAAAACAGGCAGTCAGACCAAACAGCTATGTTTGCAAGCTACAGACTTAATTCAAAGATGTACATTTTATCTAAATCAAAATGGATTTCTACTCTGGATAATTTCCACTCTGTCTCATTATGCCCCCTTTCCTAAAGAAAATAAGTAAATTCTTTTACTTAATGCAAATCCTTACGATAATAAGTGTCTCTTAATGCTTTACCATGTACATTTGATAAGGAGGTTAACACAGCCACTCACTGCAGTATTCTCCATTTCCAAATAAGCAATATAAAGGATTGTAGTTAGGGTTACCCCAAGGTTCTTGGGGTGAAGGAAGAGACGTGATTCTTGACTCCATATCAGAAGGCTTGAATTATTATTTTATAATATATACATCTATTATAACTATACTAAAAGAAAAGAAAAGGAGAGTTCCAGAAGCTGCTAACTACTTAGGAGAGAAAGTAAAGTAGAATGATCACAAACAAGCTGGCCTTGATAGACTGCCAGAGCCAGCACTCTGTGACTGGTCACTGAACCAAAACATCCACATCAGACCAATCACAGAACACCCTGTCGCATTCCACAGCAGCAGACAATCTATTGTTTATATCTTGTTGCTGAAACTCTCAGCTTCAGCAGGAAAATCCTAAGAGAGGATTTTTCATAAAGAAATGTCGGTGACATTTGCTCTAAAATCAGAGAGAGTACAAGCAAAAGCGAAACACTTTTAAGGCCTTTGCAATGTGTTAAACTTGAAAAAACCCTCAAATTGCACCTTAAACAAATTCTTAATAACCTATGTCAGATTACTTAAGCATAGGTCTGAGACATTGTGTTAGATAGAACTGAGCTGATAAGAAAATGACCCACGAGTACCCAAGAAGTGCCTATAAACTACTGAGACAGCCTAGAGAAATGGGTGCAGACAGTGGAGATTTTGGACTGTAGTCTGCTTTGCAATCAGACATAGATTTGAAGCCTATCTGTGTAGGTGGATGTAACATTTACTGTAGTTGTCATAAACAAAGCCAGTGCTGTCAAATGATAGGACAAGCATGGGGTAACAGTCTTTGATCCATGAAGAACTATATGAATTCTAGAAAAATTAAATTTACATACTGTTTAATGTGAAAATATACTGATACCACAACACCCTATTTTATATTTACAAGTTCATTTTTTTCCTTTAAATAAATCTCACAATGCTATGCATACAGAGACTCTAAAATTATGTTTTTCTAATTTCTAACACTAAAGTTACTAAAGTTTTTATTTTAACTATATACGCACTTGAGGGGAGGGGAACCCAACCTAAAGACCTGAGTTCAAATATTTCTCCAAATTTAACTGTATGGCATAACTGACTTTCTACCAATTTCTACATTCTTCCAGTCTTTTAGAATTCATGGATCTGAAAGAATTGGAAAAATATATAAGCATGTGGGAGGCTACCTGAAAAGTGGATAACTGTCTATAAAAGTTCACACATCACAGTTTACTCCGTGTGAAGGCAATCATAAAAGGTGAGACTGGAAAGTACTTCAGGCAGCTGGCTCATCCACCCTTCTGCTGCAAAACTTGCTAACTCTAATTTTTGCATCCCAAGTTCTTCAACAGAAGAATTAATTTTAACAGATGTAAGTTTCTTAATCCTAGTTTCCTTCCCTGAAGTATCACAACTATCAAGAAAAAAAAAAAACAGATATTTTGTTCCTACATGGATAGCTTTAAATACTTGTCCAGATTCAGGAATGTTCTGACTTCTCAACCCCTAAGGAACTCCAAGATCAGAGAGGTTATAGCAAAACAGTTTTTGAGTGACAAGTTGAGGTCAAATTTAGCAGCTGATTAAAACATTCCAAGAATAAATCAGCATTGTAACTCAGGCAGTCACACCTTGAGAGGCAAAGCACCAAATGTAACCTTGGCCATTCCCCCTGAGACCTATCTGGGGAAAAAATTCCTTAAGGAAGGAAAGATAGACTCCTATACAGTACTTCACAGATTTCTGCAGCATTGTGAAATACAACCTCCCTGTCTGATATCTTTTAAAGCTCTTAGTGAAACTATGATGTGCTTTTGTTCTTCTTGACTAATTCCTAATCTTCTTCTGGAAAGCAAAGATAATCAATCTGCTTTTCCCAGCCAGCAACAGGGGACAATACTCTTTAGTCACAGCATGTGTCTTCTCCTCCAGAGACTTTGAGCTGACTGTCTAAGTTATTGGGGTCCACTGAAGTCAGTGAACTATGATAATTTACATCAGCTGAATTTTGTTCTTTTATTTTGTATTATAATACAGCAGTGAACCAGAGATCAGCCTAGCTGTGATGGCTGGATAAGTAAGAGAGGGAAAGATGAGTTGAAAGAACATAGCCTTGATGGACATGTTCTTGATTAAGAGCTATTACTTATTTACCAGATAAACAGAGGAACATGTGAAAGGAAACAATATGGCAGACAGAAGGGAGAGGACAGAAACTTTTAATTTCATTGCACAGCTAAATTCATCTATTTTTAAAACTTTTAGCCAAGAATACCCATTTATATATTTAACTCCAGGATACCAAACCCACAAAGTCCAGCAATGCCATTACTGCAGCATGTGCTCCAAAGAACTGTGTAACTCCACTCTGTGGGCTTGAGAAAGTCACCAAAACTGGCATGAGCAGATAATCATCCAAGCCTGTGCAAGAACAGAGTTCTTTGTGATGATTACCCAGTAGGAATGATAACCAGGGGCAATCATATGACAGACAGAACTGATCAGATCATTGAAGGCCTGCACAGAAGGAAAAAAAAAAACAACCCTGCTGCTGATTGAATAGCAGGAGCAGCACACAATAGAGATGATTAAACGGATGGTGGTAGACATGGGGCTGCAGGAATAGCAACTTACACATCAGAATCTTTGACTAGCAGAAGCTGTGAAAGTAAAAATAGATGCTAAATAGCAGCTGATAAGAAATCAGAAAGAAAGGAGTCTTGGTTAAATGGAGTGTGATCAAGGCAGACTGAAATTAAACATGAACAAAGCAAGACAGGAGAAAGAGGGAGATATTGGGATATTTGGAACAGTCTCAAAGGATTAACTAGATGATATATGAAATATATAATTACAAATCCACAAGATCTGTGCAAAAAAGAATTGATTCTACAGCTACTGACAATAGGATCACACCATGGGAAGGATAATTCTGCAAGAACAGCTGATCACACAGCTGGAATTTAGGAACAGGAGGTCATGCAGATGTTTGCTTAGTAAGTGACTGAGAACCCAGCAAGTATAACTGTGGGGCAGTTGTGTACTAGACACCAAAACCAGGCAGCAAGAAATGATCTGAAGGCCCCAGGGCCAGGAATTACAAATAGAAAGGATCAAATCATAAGCAGAATGGAAAAGAAAGCAATTGTTTATAAAAACAACAGGACTTGACAACGGAAGTGGGGAGTGGGATCAGACAGCAAGAGTAGCTTACTGAACAGGGCTGGCATCAGACAGCAAATGCAGCCCATTAGACAGGAAAAGAATCCAAAGGCAGGCACAGTTCTTTGGCAAGAAGCACAATAACCCAACAGAAGCAATAAATCAGGCTTGACAAGATGAGTGGAGTCTCCTGCACTAAAAATGATCTGGAAAAGCTGTCATTAGGGAGCAGAGCAAACCTGAGCAGTTAATGTTAAGCACATTAATAATTGGAACCTGTTGCACCTTCCCCTGGTGTTGTGGCACATGGTCCCTTCCTGGTGCAGGTTGTTAGGAATGGGAAGGGAAGGGGCCATACACTAGAATATGACAATTATAATCCTTCACCAAGGCAAGGTCTCTGTCACTTTCTCTCACTGCTGTTGTGAGCTTGACTGGTTTGAGAGGATTATGAGTAATGATTAAATCCAGCAGCCTCTTTTTCTCTGTACCAAGCACCAGAAAGTGTCTTTGAGCTTTATTCCTGCAGCTGGAAAAGTTCTGTTTAAAGCTGCAGCACAAAACCTTCAGTAAAATATTAGCAAGGCATTGAGGGAAGAGAGATTATAGGTCATTGTCTTTAGATATCATCTGGCCTAATGCACTAGCACAGTATATGACATTGAAAAAGAAATAGCACCAATACATCATTGATCCCTTAAGCATCTATGACTGCTATTAATTTCATCTTTCATTGGCTTATTCTTCCTGTACTCTTGCCAATTTGTGATGATTGTTTCTGTTTCTATAAATCACTGGAATGCCTGGAAACAT
The DNA here is from genome assembly GCA_035582745.1 of Loriotus luctuosus. Taxonomy (NCBI): domain Eukaryota; kingdom Metazoa; phylum Chordata; class Aves; order Passeriformes; family Thraupidae; genus Loriotus; species Loriotus luctuosus. The sequence continues at coordinate 6,415,772 of JAWWEY010000036.1, read as the reverse complement.
AATAAAAATCATAGAGAAGTGACATTACATTTTTCATTCTCCGCTCTACTCCCTCCTCTTTCCCTGCAAAACCCATAGTTATACCTGTAGGGAGGATTTCTCAAATTTTTTTATTTAATCTTTGAAGGCCTGCATTATCACCAGTCTAAACCTTCAAGATAGTGGTTAGCAGAATTTATAGACCAGGCTTTTTTACTAAAAGCTGGTGTGGCTAGCACTATTGCCCAGTTCAGCATTGTTTATCTACTGCAGACAGGAACAGCAAGTTGTTAATTCAAACCAACGCTGATCATGTACTACCCATGCTGACCTCTGTCAGTGCTGGAGCTGCTCATGACAATTTTCTTTGCAGTGAATTTCTCTTCTAACACAGCCCTCCTGTGAGCAAGTGACATTATTTATGCAGGTAGTTCATCTTACCTTTACTTCTTACACATCTTGGCATGTAATTCATCTGATGTCTCATGTATCTAAATACATGAACAACCATATAGGAAAATAGAATAACCTTTAAAAGAACATTTAAAAGAGAAAACAAACAAACAAAAAAGTGTTGGGACTGGAGGGAATACACTAACTGCTGATGCTGCAAAAGGTCCCTTCAAAAATTCCAGAAGAATCGGGGAATTTAGCAATGACCAATTCCCTTGTTTTATGAATTAGGCAAAATCTTAAATCCTTTTTAATTCTACTACCAATTCAGTCTTCACTTTGTGTTTAACAAATAAGCTAATGTGTGCAAATAAAGAAGAAAGCTATTTTCTGCTAAAAAAGGAGATTTTGGTTTCCAAGTTAATGGGTAATTGTAAACAGCAGCTACCTATATATAATTTTTTTATAGCATGAATAGAACCACCAGCAGAGTGAAACTAGGGGAAAAAAGAATATTTTCTTCAATTGCTTTGTAGTTCTTTTAATAAAAATTCTTTTGCAGTGTGCAGCTTCAAAGCAGCTGTTTAATAAAAAAATATATAATTTTCTACAGCTTTTGGAAAAAGGAGAGAAAAGTAACAGGAACAATAATAGGATGAGATGCGTTATGAATTTCAGGAAGAATCAACCTCTCAAAGGAGAAAATGTTTGTGTCAGAAAAGGTCTCCATTCCATAGAAAAGGGAAAGAAACCTTTGGGAATATCTAGATCATTATGTTTTCTTTAAAAAAATCAGCTTCTGTGTTCTAAGTTTTGTTTGTTTTGAGAGTTACTTTGCTCACAACGTTCTAATCTTCAGCAAAAATGCCATTATTCAAATTTGCTGAACTTACCCTACCCTCAGCTAAGGTCAATCCTATTGGAACAAACTGAAATCCTCCCTCTCTACACTTGAATTTTCCTTGATAGAGCCACCTTTTAATAGGTCCTTTCCTTCCTCCATCTTTGCCATATCTCTGTATTTCCCAGCAACTGTATGAAGGTAAAATAACTGCACAAGGTTTCTCCTTACTAAGCAGCAAAACCTCCAGCATCTTCCTGTAGATAATCAATTCTGAAGTTATATAAAATTAAGTTCAGCCTCAGTAACAGTAGATTTGCACTGGTGTAAATCAGAGAACAACCAATTCTAAGATTTTCACAATTCTGAAATTTTACCAGGTTCAAGCTATTGATTTTGTCCTTCTGGTACTATAAATATTTGAAGGAAGAGCAAATACTTTGAAAAGCAAATATTTTGAAAAGTTGTCAGCAATCATGTAATACAGAAATGGAAAAGATTTTTTTCCACAGCCCTTTTTTCTTGGGCAGAACTGTTTAGGATGATTTCAAGAGACTTAGTATATACTCATGTCATTTGTATTATATTTTTGTTTCATATGTACACAGTATTCCTGTGATAAACAGAAGTGTCTTTCAAGAAATCACCATTTACTCAGTTTATGTGAATTTATTATTTCTGTATCAGGGGTTGAAATTGTTATAAAATACAGTTTGACATCTGAGGGATTTTAAATTCATGTCAGTTGTTGCTGAAATATATTTTAGAAATTTTTAGGTATATATCCTACATATGAAAAAAATATATTATGGAAGAAATTTATTACTGTTTACGCCCATGACATTCAAAGTGATTGTGTTTATCTTAGTATTTGCAAAGATTTTTACATTTACCTTAAAATCTGAAAAAACCTTAGCCTAAAAAAGAAGTTGTATCTGTCTCTAATGCAGACATTTCTGCATTTGCTGTGCCTGGCAGAACAGCACATGCAAATTTATCAGATATGTTAATAACTCATACCTTGGCTGATAGAAGATTTGGAATATTACAATATAAATGAGGCTTGCCCACAACACTTGCAGAAAAGGAAAAAGAAACTCATCTTCAGGATCCTGTGTGCCCTCATTACACTTGTTAAAATAATAGTACTTATCATCTGAAATGTTTTCCCTCTAAAAGGAAAAAAATGTAATTAACTTACACAAAGTAAAATCTCTTTAAGTTAATAAAATGAAAAGAGAAATAAATTTGAAAGGGGAAAAGAAATCAAGAACAAACTTTATTAAATACACTAGAACCATTAATATTCATTTCACTCAAATGAATATAATTAGAAATGGTTAGCAAGCAAGAATGCAGAGATCTGTTCTCTCTGCACAATGGAGCAACTGTTCCACGATACTCTCTGTGAAACACAGCTTCATATATTTCATTGCAAGTAGCATTCTGATACAGACTGCATTATAGGGTTTGCTGTAAAATTGAAAGCTAGGAATTCTTCAGTTAAGAGATTTAAAATCCAGCCTAAGTTCTTGCTCAAGAAAATGGTTCTATACAAGATTAAAAGAAAATCTGAGCAGCTATTATTAATGGCACTCCATAAAGAGCTCTGCTTTATAGACTGCTCTGTGCTAGCCAGTCCCCTGGAGTAAATGCTGCCTAATTTAACAAGGCAGGAGCAAGCAGAAACTGACTTCTGTGCCAATATTCAACCTTCACTCCCAAACTGAACATCTCTGGAATGAATCTCTAGCAGTGACTCAGGAACCTCTGCTGCCATAAAAACAGAAGAAGTTGTAGTCAGAAACTTCACCATGCTGGAGAACACCATGAACAGCATGAACAACAACAAATCTGTGTTCCACCTAATGACAACGTCTCATGGCAGACCCTGACTGTAGGAGCACTGGAGGCTCCCTGGCCCAGGGAAGCAGGGCTGTCACCAGCTGCCCTTCATGCAGCACATGTTCCACACGTGTTCCTCTCAGTCTCCTGGACTGAGTCAAACCCTCCCCATGTGCTGCACTGGGTGTACTGAAGCTTCAATAGACAGTACTCCAGAAAATATACTGATAAACACTAGGGATAGAAGGAGGAATTGTTCCTTACATAACATTCAAACCACCATTTTTCCGTACCTTCTCCATCTCAGAAGATTTTATGGCTGTCAAAGCTTGTTTAGCAAATTGTGTTTTCTGACCAAGATGAAGGGAGTCCATTCTGCTTTGCCTCTCTCTTCTGCTCACATTTTCCACAGAGGTTTAGCAGACTAATAGATCAAGCTGTAAATGAAAATAATATAAATATAGCCTCTAGTAAAGGCTGTCAATGTTAAACAGATCCCACAATTTTTCAAAGCCTTGCGCTGTCTCCACTGTGACTATACTGAGTTCTATCATTTTTGGAGACAACCATAAAAACACAACACTGTCCAGATTGGCCACTTATAAAGTGGTCTAAATTCTGTTTCGAAATATACTCACAAAATACTTTGCCTAATTAGAGTAAATTACACACTTAAATGATCTGGTGAATCTATGCTTTCCTAAAACAAACATACAGGGATTAGTATGGTGGTCTATAAAATTCTGCTCTAGCTATGAAATCAACCAATTATGAGCTTTCACAGAATTCTCCCATAATTTTTTCCCTGAATAAAGGAATTATTAACCAAATGATGCTATTTCAGTTTGTATAGCATGACTTGCACAGTATCTTCCATGTTAGTGTCAGAATTTACAAGAAGAACAGGAATAGACAAGAATATTGTGCAATATTGCCAAACTACCACCACTATAGAAAACCTTGACTTGTTAACTTCCTGAATGGATTTAAGACATGTCAAGATTGTCATACTCTTGACAAGTTTTCTCTACTAACATTCTTCTGCTTTCAAAAAAGAATACTTAAAAAAAAGAAACAAAAACCAAGTAAAATGAATTTTCTGAAATGTGGAGCATTTTAAAGCAACTTTAGATACTTAAAGACTCATGGACTTTCACACCACTGCAGATATTCATGGTTAAAAAGTACTTACTGATAAACCACCTAAAATCCTTCACAGCATAAAGCTTCAAAGCAGTGTAAATTCTTCAGGCAGAATACCTATATATCAAATTTTTGTGTGACCTAGAGCCAAAACTTCAGCCAGCCCAACTCACAGTAGATTCATTATCTTTAATGAAATGCCACTGATCCACCCTTGGAGTACTGACCCATAATCTTTTAATACACCTCAGCTGATTAGTGCTGATTCTGCTTTCTATAACTATTTTCATGTATTATTCCACCCACTTTTCTGGAACTCACTTGTTCAAAAGTGAGAGAGATGCAAATCTGGGTCTTACTGCAGCCTAAGCAGTTCAGCCTCCTTGCAGCAGAGACTGCAGCAGCTGTAAGAGAATCCCTGAAAGCACAGGGGCAAAAATCTCCAACCAAACTGAACAATGGCAGCTGCACAAAGAATAAAGAAATCCCAACTCTGTACTGGTAAAGGAAAATCTACCAACAACATGCATTTATTCCAGCAGACCTGAATCTGCTTGTAAACTCACAACTAGCATCACATTCTCAGTCACAGCTGGGTGTGCCAGCTGTGAGAAAAATCCAGCACACGGCTGGGTGTGCACATCCACGCTGGTACCTCGTGGGACAAGCCATGTCATCTCAGGCCTAATTTATAACAGAAAATTACCTTATTCATGTGGCTCTGACTAACCTGTATTTCTCATCCAAACTCTCCCCCCATCTCCTGCATGACCCAGGAGTCCAAAGAGGTTGGTAGAAATTCCTCATATTGTTCTTACAACATACTTTTGATCACAATACCTGCATAAAAAAATGTACACTCGATATCTACCCATGAAAAAAAGCAAGTGGAGCCCTAGAAAACTTGGATTTCAAAGGCATTAGATGTTCTCAGAAGCAAACTGGCTTTCTTGGCAAAAACCACAGCATGTGTAGAGCCAGCTCCAAATACTCTCAGCTTTATCCAGTCAACACTGGATCACACAACCCATGGAAATTGAAGCATTCAGGAGTCATCTCAGAGTAAAAAGTGGAAAATAATCTTCTAAAGAAAGAAAATGTATTAACCTTCTTTGAACTCAAAAATAGCTGGGGAAATTTGATCAAAAGTGCTTCTAGAGCCTTGATATACAAACAAAAACCAAAAACAACAACAAAAAAACCTAAACAATGAAAAGAGGAGAACATTTATGTGATAATACAGTTTGTATTAATTAAAAATATGTGAAAACCAGAATTAAAAGAGAAATTTAAAAAACCTACACACTTAAAATGTTATAACATTAGACTGGAAAACAGTTATAGGAAAACCTCTTTAACTTAGAAGTCTTAAATTAGTACTTTAAGTAAATAAAAGAAAGATGTATGATGTTCTGAGTTCACTTATTCTCTTTATGGCATTGATGACATATGTGTTCAGCTTACTTGTGGAATAAAAGGCTCATTTTCTTCTCTTTTTGGCATTGTTGAGACAGTATAATTCATAAGAAATAATCTGTCTTCCTAAATGCTTCATACATCAACTCCAAAATACACTGCATTGCAGAAAACAAATCTGTAGGAAAAACTATGTCTGCTAAATGTCTGTTATGCTAAGGAGTCAATGTTCAGTGATTTTTATGTCTTGGAAAATGCATAAACTGTCAGAAAATATATGCAAAATGCTGTGAGACCTCTCATGATGCAGCTGCTGTAAATAGCACACAAACTCCTAATTGTGGGAGATGTAGAAATGGTACTTTTTCCTTTTAATTGCACATCATCAGTATAATCTCTTCCCTCTGCCTTTTTGAGTTGTTCACCAACAACAGTTTGTGGCAGAAGAGGTTGCTGTAAGTGGCACACAAACAGGGCAGGAGAAGCAGAACATATGCATGGGAATGTCACCATGCCAAGACCCAACAACTGCTGCTCAGTAAAAAACACACATTTACAATATGCCAAATGTTTAACTAAATTAAAATGTTAAGTAGAAAGGATCTGTAAATCAGAGACAGGGTCTAAGCTTGTCTCAACTAAGTATCACAGACTACTCAGTAATAGTGAAATATTTTAATTCCTGAACCATCACCTGTCAGTGCCATGCAGCACGTGAAGTGCACCTAAGCAGTCCTCCCTGATCTCAGAGAGGTGGCAGTGCTCTCGTTCCTCACCATGAAGGAACCTTCTGTTGATTAGTTCTCCTAATACAAATTCTGGCAGTCTGAGTATGTTTGAGTAGTTTTGGACCAAAGTCTTGTCCACCAGATTTTGATTGGTGCAGACATACAAAACATGCGGATGTTAACCTGTTTTCCAACAGGGTATGTTTTTATTTATTTTATTTTATATACAGACATAAAGCATTTCATATCATGTGTGCATTCCAACAAAAAAGAGGACAATGTGATGTTTTTCCTACCAGCCAACTTGTAACATAGAAGTTGCTTAATTTCGCTGTTTACATAACTCCTTATTGAAGAGACCAAGCTAACTTACATTTTAAGACATTAGAGTAGAACAGAGAAAGAACCAGCTAAAGAATATTTATAAAATGTAGAAATATTGACCTGATCATGACATGAATTTCAGTACGGAGTACATAAGGGGCTATCAAAACAATCTCTGCACCTTTCAAGATGATACCTATGGAATGTGGGATGGCTCAGAAGGCCACAAAACATCAGATATAATGTTTATCCTGAAGAGAAAATAGTAGGCTCCTGGACATTGGTGATCAGTTATCCCAGCTGCAATATCTGAAAGGTGCTAACAAATATAATAATAACTTTTGAGACAAAGTGAAACAATGAGGGAATAAAAAATGCAGCTGACATGAATTTGACAAGCATAAATTATATGAAATAGATTTAATTGTCTCTGGGGTCACTGGTCTACTGAAAAAGGGAGAAGCTAGGTGTTTCATATATTCATGTGAAAATAAGCACAGTCTAATAAATATAATAAAGATATTAGTAAAAAAAGGCTAGAAGAGCTCACTATAAAATGGATTCTGACCTGAATGCACCACTTTCACTCAGAGTGGACATTCCTTTCAAGATGGCTCCTAGACCCATATTTTTATAACATTTTTGACAGATGGCATAATATAATACAATATAAACAATGCAATCACTCCGAAATTTACATCAACATTTTAAATGTTGCAAAATGTAGTTTTAGGACCACACAGCTACTATGCCCAGAGTATGCAGCAGAGAGGTTAAATGCACGTGTGACACATTTTCAGAATGCAGGCCAAAGGAAAACTTCTCCCTGCAGGAAGTGTTTCCATCCTCACTGCACAGCAGCAGTTCTGTGGCTGAGGCACTGCAGGGAGGAGCAGTCTGGGTCTCTCTGAAGGACCTGTCCTTTTGTGCAGGAGTGTAAGGGCAGAGGAAAGGGTGTGTGCCTATTATTAATGCTGTTCCATCAGCTGGTAGTCTTTTGGAAACCAGGACCATTTTATAAACAATAAATTCTTGTTCTCATAGAAGTTTTTAGATGGGCAGAAGCCCAGAGTTCTGCCTTCCACAGGGGCTGTCACAACAAGCTTCAAAAAGTTACTGACTCCCCATGAAACTAAAATCCAGGATATAAACATGAGGGAGAAGAGAAACAGCAGGTCATGTTATAAGTAATTTCTAAGGAAATGTTTTCCACCAAGCAATTTGCAGATGCTGAAATGGACAGGAATACAAAGTGATTTTTTGATGCAGCTAAAGAAACCCGTGAGGGTTTATTTGATGTTCAGCAAAACCCTACAAGTCTCCAAAGCAGCAGGGTACATCAAGTTAACCTTTGAGATCGTCCACTAAGCAGGGGAAAACAATGAATAACACAAGTTAGGGAATGATTGCTGCTGCAAATGGAGGTCATCCAGTACCTGAACATTCCCATACTGTAAGCTCATTTTGTACTGTCAGGCTCCATGCAATCTCCCACAAATTAAATGTCACCAGAAAGAAGAACTATGGTACTCATTTTTCTAAGGATTTCCTTGTACTAAATAAAACTTTGCTTACACTGGAGTAGATGTGTAATACCATTATAGAAATACAGTACTGTGCTCCACTTCAGAAAATTTTAATGACATTAAAATTTTTACATGGCAAAAAATTATTTTTAGTCACCAGAATAATTCTGTCACCAGAATTTCTGCAATTAATATTTCTCTAGTTCTTTTGCATCACAAGTCCTTTTGCTTTGCAGAGTTATGATCATTTTTCTTACCAAAAGACCTTTTTGTCAACGAGGAATTGTAATTCCGCTAGGACAGTTTTCCAATATACTACAGACAGAAGAGTTAACTATACCTAAGTGCAAAATTTGACTCCAGCACTTCAATAATCTCCCAGGACTGGTCATCTCTTATAGTGGAAGGCGTTTCCATTATGCAGACATCAAGTAGTTTAAAAGTGCAGGGTGCAAACACTGCTTCAAATCAGGTGAAGGCTGAAGTTAAATTGTTTATGTAGCCAAGAAAGCCACTGCTCAAGACAAAGGGGAAATAAACATTGAGACATGGGCTAAGAGTTCCCCACATTGTAAAAGGGTGCTGAAATCAGGAAGCAAACAGGAAACCAGAAATATTAACATGATATAGTATTGGAAAATATCTGTCACTGCTTTCAGCTGTCTCCTGAACACTGTTCATTCTGAAGGCTGTCGATGCAGGGAAATTTTGCTGAGTCTGAGAGGTAGAGAAAGTGCAAAAAAACCAGAACTGCCACTATCCATTTTAAGGAAAAGAACAATGTCTACAGAATACTAAAACAGGGTCTATAGAAGACCTCAAGGAGGAGGCTGCCTTTTTCTACACAACTCTTTTTTGCCAAATTTTTCCCAAGATATGCTTTCTCTTTCTCATTCCATTCTTTCTATAGTTTAAAGCTTCTTTCAAAACCATATCTTAAAGTTTGGATGACCCCTGCTGCTGTCTCTTTATCTGTCTGCACAGAATCACTTTCATGCACGAGGTCCAGGATATCAAAAAAAACCTAACTGATGAATTCTTAAAAGCATACCCAGACTGCCAGTCCTCAGAAACGCCTTTTTAGCCCCATAACAAGATTACTGTAAGCTTTGGTTTCTTAGCACTAATGTTCAATGGGCAAAGAAGCCACATCTACCTCTGAGCACACCAAGGTTTAAATCCAAGGTTTTTCAGTAACATCAGCCAGACATTTGAAGAGGTGTAAAATAAAAATAGAGTTGTTCTATGGCTTAAAGATTAATGTTATAATACCTGGAAACCAACAATGAGAGCAAGCATTATTAAATTTTCACAACGTGTTAGAAAGTCTCCAGATCTTTTTTCAGTAAAATACCTGAATCTTTTTCAAGAATGAGTGCCAAGAATTGATTTCCAATATTAAAAGCAGATGACCTGCATTTATTGTGCAGTTTAAATCATAAAATGTGTATTTTTTAAATTCTAGTCTATTTCTATACATGCTGTTCTCAAGTAAGAACTGCACAACTGAAATCATTTGCAGAATTTGCAAATGAATAAATTACTTCCACATTTCAAAATATATATCATAAGAAAATCAAATCAGCCTAGTCAGACCCAAAATGGTACAGCAAATGAATATAAATAACCTCAATACATAGATCAAGATATGGCAGACTGGCATTCTGATGTAAAAAAACAATATTAGCAAGTACAAGCACATACAGAAAGCATTATTGCTGGAAATTGAACTGAAGTCTGAGAAGATTAGCGAAAATATGTGAAGATAGAGGAATAGCTATGAATTTGTTTCTCATTTTCAGCTCAATGGACTGTATTTTACATAGGACATTGAATAGGACACAGACTGATTTCTAAAACTTTTGGTTAAGTTACTTGTTAAAATCGAACACAGCTACAGAACTTCAACGTGGGGAATGCCTGACTTTTATATGTTTGAACAGAATGACAGCTGGATCTGCCACAGGTGGTATATTTTAAAGAAGAATGAACTGGGAAAGGAAATCAAGAAATCAGAAATTAACCATAAGATGAATTGACTCAACCAATATCCTTATGTCACTAATTTACTTCAGACATGAACACGTAAGTATTCTATCCATACATTGGTTTGGAATCAGAATAAAGTCACAATTCTTAGCACCAAATAGCATTGAAGGGTTTTAAAATACAGAAAAGGAAACCATCCACATTAAGCCATTGGATTATGTATGCAGTGCAGCTATATTTCTTATTTCAGTTATTTCTGTTTAACTTAGCCAGTCTCTCTCACTCATTGTCCTGCTTATTCTTTGTCTCCTCCTCTCTTTTGTTCTGAGAGATATCAAACTGTGGACTAAAGAAGAGTAAATGAATCTCTTGTATAGATTGGTGTAAAATGAAACCAGAAAGCTGGTAGATAAATAAATTTGTATAATAACATATGGAACTGATAGGAAGAATGAAAATTCACTCCAAAACCAGAGACAATTTTCAGGTGAACAGATATTTTACATTCATTTTACATTTTTACCAAAATCATTTTTCTGTCATAGGAAAATTCCCATTCATTCAGTCTGGTTGTTCCCAGGTTGATTCCTGAAGAGGTCCAGGAGCTCAAGCCTGGGTTTTTCTTTTGATGCAGTACTTGGTCAAGTGAGCTCTGCATCCATCTCACAAATACTGTTGTTAATCTCCAAAGTCTCTCGTTAACCTAATGCAGGAGTCCATCTAAATCTGATCTTATTGTCTAGATAATTAATTTTATGAAGAGACCAATCTGTGAGATTAGTCTACAATTATCTGTCAGGGTAGACCCTCCAACCACAGTACAGAAAAATAGTGGGTGAATTAAGTAGCACACTGATAGCAGCTAACAAGAAGAATTGTTAATAGTTTGGTGTTAACATTTCTTTGGGTTCCCAATATCTCTGCCTTGCTATTTTAGTGTTAGGCTTGATCCTGCCTGCCACATATTATCCCCATTATTCCCATAAACTGTGAGGAAGTTTTTAATTTGGTACTATGTTCTTTGGAAGTACTTCAGCATTAAAGTTAGATTGCATTGCCCTTCCCAAAAAGTTAGAACCATAAAACCATTCCTGCATGAGAAGAGGATCCACTCGGACTTTATAATACGAAATTATCAGCAAACTCTTTTATCTTCTACAGAAAATATTTGAGACCAGCAAGTTTCAGAGGTAAGGCACAAAACTGTTTCAAACACATGAGTCAATCACATGAAGAAAAGGGTTGGGTTCATTTGTTTCGCAAGGATCAGTCTCCACAGAGCCTACAGGTCTAAAGGCAGGATGTTGTTGTATCTCCATGTAAATCACGTGGGCATCACTCTCAGTAATGCAGGATCCTTATCAAGCAGTTCCCTTTCACCTGTTACTGACTGATAACAGCATACAACACTGACCCACTGCCAGCAATTAATTCCTCTGAGGGGGCAGAGAGAGGTCCAACAGAATAATGAGTTTGTTTCTGTGTGGAAGAGAATGGAAATTAGTGGGATGGAGAGCAGTGTAAAGCTGCCTAGAGATGAAGGCTGCGCTGACACCCTGGACTGTCTCCTAATATACTCCTGAAAAAATGGAAGTGGTTCAGGAGTATGTAACTTCATCTCAAATTAACAGTGATAATTGACCTAAAATAAAAGCTGATGTAATACTGCTCTTGAATGTTTTCAGTGTTTTTGATTAATTTAGACATGAAAATTGAAAATTCTGAAGGCCTAAACAATGATAGAGAAAGGATACCCAGAGACAGGAGAAACCTGTGGAGTGAAACAAAGCAAACAAGTCTGTTTCACAATTTTGCAGTGTTTATGCAAATATGCAAAAAAAAAAAGTGAAAGGCTTAACAAAGCCTGTAGTGCTAAATGCCATATGACACTAGAGGTCTGCTAGAACAGAAACTGCCATCATCCTCCCACACATGCAACTCAATGCCATCGTTGAGTTTGACTGTTCAAAAATCTTTCTGCTCTCAGAGAAAAAGATTTGAGGTGGAAATTGTCACTCTGTAGCATTTAGTACTTCCATTACACCTAACTTTGCAAGCCCTGCAACATAAAACAACAAGAGCTCTAAGGGATATCAAAGCAGGGGTCATGCTGTGGCTATTTCCATTCATAACAGGGAGCAAACCAACCAAAGCTGCTAAGTGGCAGAGTTTTCTTGAGCACTTGAGAGGGCTAAATGTGAAAGATCTATGTCTGTTTTTCCTCATGCTGACCCCTGCAATATGTCACCAGTCTGCAAAATAACAGTCTAAGAGAAACACAATGAAAATGTGCCCTCTGGCCAAATGGGAAGAGTTATTTCAGTTGGCTGCAGTGGTGTCTACCAGCCACTGCCAGTGTTCTTAGCTAGCTTTATTGCAGATAAAGACAACCAGCACTGGAGGTGCTGGCTAGAAAAGGTTACAATCTCTGCCAGAGATCCTTGGAGGGGTTTTGTGAAAAATACAGTCATTCAGCTACATTTGAAAAAAAAAAGGAGGAAAGCTCATTAAATTATTCTTATTTGTGAATATTCAGTCGTGCACTACAGGCATAGCAGGGGGCATGAAGGGCAGCCATCAAACCAGGCAGGGGGGAGCTTTTCTTCTTGGGTTCAACAGGAGGCTCTGTGAGTAGTAACCATTATTACAGCAGGATTGGTGCTGTTGTAGTTAAACTAAAATTTCTATCAGTCATAAGGAGCCAAGAAGCTCATCTGAGGAATGTCCATTTTCACAATGTTTTACATCTTCCTATGTCCTCACTGAGCCCCCATCTTTCTGTTTGGCCTTTTTGCAGTGGACTTTCCCAGGCCTTCTGAGATATCTAAACGATGTAAGGCAGCCCCTAATGTGACACAATAAATTCTTCACTTTTACTTCATTATTTTTAGAAAAATGGCTCTTCAAACCTCATCGGAAGGCACTGCTGTTTTCACTGTCCGCACCAGCAATTCAAAGTGTTTTATTCTTAAAACATCCTGGGTTCACACTCCCTTCCATTTTATTGCCTAATGCAGTTTAGTAAATTCTGCCTTGGTGCCTGCAAAAGGCTGTCTATGGATGACTAAAAGAGAGTGCATTTAATTGAGAAAGCTCTGGATTAATTGCAGATAAAAATTTGGGAACTTGCTGCAGGCTCACTCTGAATTAGCAGGATGCAATGCCTGGTTGTAAGGGAATTTTTGGATTCAGCAGCTTTTCCATCCTATTCAAAGAGCTTCCTCCACCTCCAACAGGCAGCAGCTCTTTCAGTTCAAGCTTTATAGACCAGAGCTGTGGAGAGCTGACATTACAAAGTAAATGTGGCCTAACTGTGCAGCCTGTGTTTGCTAGTGCTGCTCTGAACAGTGCCACAATTCATTGTATTTTATCTGTTCTTCATGAATGCTGTCTTCCCTTTGCTCCAAAACAAGTTGAAGCAGAATAGTGGCTACTGAGTTTGACAACAGCTGTGTGAACATGGAATGGTTTTCTCATGGGTCTGGAATGCACCCAGCATGAACTCAGAGACATTGCAAGGGTACTGGAGCTACAACTTCAGTAACCTTCCATTCCTTTTTTCCCTAAGGAAAACAGTACTCCTAGAATTGAGCTATCTATTAAGTAATTTTGAATAATTCCTCTTCTGCTTTTGACTGGATCAATTAACATTTTATTACTATTCATGAAATATTTAAGGATTGAAAAGTCTCTCTTGAATGCTCAGCTAAATTAAACCCAAAATACATAAAAATCAAGTAAATTTGGAATTGTTGTAGACCCTCAGAGGTATTAGCAAAGGATTATTTAGACTTCTTATTAAAAAAACCTCACAAACCCAGTAAACACAGAATGACTGTTTAGTTGATGTCTTCACAAACTTTCTGGACTGAATGACCAGAACATATTCAGTATTTGTGACAATCCAGTTCACAGAGCTGATAGCATGGAAACACGGGCTGTCTCCTGGCTTCATGCTGATACCATAATTGTTTTGTTGTTATTCTCTCTAAAAAGTCCTTACCTTGCCAGTATTTTTTCTTTTGCTTGTTCTTGCTGTAATAATTTGTCTTTTTCTAGTTCCCTAGGACATTATGACTATATTCATTACTTGAGTATTTTTAAGGTTCTTAAAAGCTACTTCTGAAACTCAGTATTACTAGTGCAAGAAAATTTTAAATATCATTTTAGTAGCATAAATTGGATACAGTAATTGGGACAATGAGAAAACAAATACCAATCAAGAGAATAAGTATTCAATGCTTGCTCTAAAATCTGCAATGGTTGTTTTATCAGGATCTGCATTCTTAAAAAAAGGACACGTTATGTGATAGAGCTGGTTTGTAGGACAGGAAAGGAATGTGATGGTTATGGAAACCAGCTACTCTGCAGGAGCATGATTGTATTTTCACATAGAACATTTAGAATTTTACTGGGGAAAAAAAAAAGAAAAAAAAGGTTGGATTCTCTTACTTTCAGTCTGCCTTTGATTTCAGCCATCCTTTCTAGAAGTCTTGAAATTTCAGCAGAATACTATTAGCAATTCCTAACGTGCCTCTTTCAAACATCTTTTTTTCTCACATTTAATAGCATATGGTGGTGAGATATTATGTGCACAGTGATAGCTAATGGATAAGACATTAGACAAAACAGATCTCTGCCTTATCCCCAGCTCTGCTGCTGATTTACCCTGTAAGTCAGTTTTTTTGCCTTTGAAATGATAATAACAATACTTATTCTTCTTGAGAAAACTACCTGAAAGGAACACATGGAAGAAAAGTCTAACTTTTTAGAGCTCAACTTCTGGCCATAATTCCTTCACTTTTTTTCATTTTTTCCTCCTTCTGTTAACCACACAATGAAAGCAAAGGCTGCTTCACTGAGATCTCCCCAAAGGCTGTTAGAGATTTCAAGCAACTTCCAGATCCTTTCACACCCAAAAAGTCCCCAGACATTCTAGGTACACCCTTTCTCTTTCTGTGCACAAACATTTATATATAGTTCATATATTTTTGTCTCTTTAATGCAACCTCTTTTTCCTACAAAGCACTTTCAGAAGTCCTCATCTGTAAAAATCACTGCTCCAGGAGAACTGAAAAAAACTTGATCTCTACAATTCCTGCTCACAGATTTTCCCACAAATAGAGTCCACCTACACAGTGGATACAGCTCCAGAGGACTTCAATATGTAAAATGATGGTTTATAGATTTGCTGTCACTTCTCAACTCTGTATTTTAAAATAATTCTTGGTTTTCCCCTTTTGGCTGGTATTGTGTGGATAAATTCTCTGTTGATGTCTGAGATGCCAGGCATCACAAATTTTCCTCCCCCTGAAAAGCATTTTCTACATACTTTTCCAAGTCAAGAAGGCTTTGTGTGTGTCTATTAGTTGCCTTCTTATGATCCTGTTAGCTGTTTTCAAATAGCAATATAAGTCCTAAAGCTAATAACTGACTCATGATTTACTAAAATAGGTAGCTAGGCAGAGGAGAGAAATTGCTCAAATTCCCCTTCCAAAGGCTGAAACTCAAGAAAACTCCTTCCCAAGCAGAAAAGAATCTGCATTGACATCAGACAAGAGGAGTGCCTGATACAGTGAAAAATTTAAACAGAAGCTTTCATTTTATTAGACATCAGAGAGTCGTGTAAGATCCAAAGATAAGGTAACAGAGGCATTGAAAAACAGGTTTCATTTCACAGAACAACTAGTTTTTTAAAAAGGATGTGAAAACCAAAATATTTTCCTTAAATAAGGTTGAAACACAGTGTGTGTCTTCCCCAAGGAACTGTATCATTCAATCGACCTGCACAATTCACTGAGGTCAATCAGAGCTTGTTGCATCATTCCAGTGAGTCAAGCTTCAGCAAAACTCAGCATGGGAACAAGGCAGCACTGAAGCACCACAGCTGCAGAGGATGTGAACATTAAGAGAGCACCAGGAACTGATATCAATAAAGTTCTAATACTTTACAAGAATTAAAAGCAGTATTTGGTTAACCATCATTGTAATTAAAACTAAATTTAAGAATACCAGATACCTCCAGGACCTACTTGAGATGCCTTTGTGTTTGCAGCATTCCATCCTCTGTTTTCAGTGAATAACTTCTGTACATTTTCACATCCCTCAGTGACTGGGATAGGCTGCAGGTTTTCTACTTAGATAGATTCAATTTGTAGGCAATCTTCAAAAAATCTCAACAAACTTTTGACAACTTCTTCAGTTTTAAATATGTCATTTTAGGGCAGCAGACAGACTGGAAATGATAATCCTATAAAAGGGAGATGCCTCAGCTCTGCCCTTTGCAAAAACATCAATGTTGAGCATTGTGAGGTTTTTAGCATCTCAGCCTGCATCTTTTTGTTAACTGCCTTCTGAAAAGCAACTCATCTTGAGAAAGAAAGGTTTTAGAAAAAAATACCAATGCCTGAGAGTCCAGAGAGGGGCATGTAGAGCACCTCTGTTTATCTGCATTAAAAATGAAATTATATTAGAAGAATTAGAAACAGCAATTCTTTTAATTGCTTCTTGTGCAAGAATAAGTAAACCAGGAAATTACTGGAATAGCTGCAACACCTAAATGTGCAGTATTCTGTAGTGAAATCTATAGTAGTAGATCTTTGGAAATCTACATTTCAAAATAAAATCATCCCTGTAATTTCCCTACTGATTCATTCTCATATTGACAGTGACAAGGATTCCAGTATGCCACTGGCCTTGCTAGATCAAAAAGCACTGTTTCAGTAGCACTTTTCACCTTTGTGGCCTTTTTTGTCTATCTGAAAATTCATTCAAGTCCAGTTAATTTAAAGACCGGAGAATTTGTAGTTTCCTGCTGGCCACAACTTGTCCCTCAGAACACGTGCCAAGGGTTGGGCTGCTGCAGGCAGGAGCCACCCAGGTGTGTTGTCTCATTAGCAGGGCTCCTCTTACTCTGTGATGTGGAACTGAGATGAAGGGACTGATTATTTCTCAATTATTTTAGTCTCATTTTCTATAGGAAGCTTGTGAACAGGAAGCTCTTCTGTAGAGCTATAAAGGCAGAATCATGGGGAGAAATGAAGGGAAGAGGAAACTGAAAGCTCCATCCTCTTGTTTATAGGACTGAACAGAGTTTCGGCAGTAATCTGAGCATTTGGTTCATGTTTACAAAATATGTTATTTAGGAATAGGCAGAAAAATTCCAAGTGTCTGTTTTGAGGTAGAAATTGCTCTTTTATAGTACTGAAGCTGACAGCATATTCCAGTATACTTTATCCTGAAATGTCAAACCTACTTGAAACTGACTATTTTTCTTAGTTTCTGTAGGATAAATAATTTCCTTGACTACAAAAAGTTAGTTGAGAAATAAGAAAGCAATATGTTTGACAGATTTTACTAATGTTGACGTTATACTTCTAAATCAACAGGTTTTATTTTTCTATTTATGGTTTAGACTGATATATAAGCAAAAATGCTGTAAAAATATCTTAATACACACTATAAATAAAATCTTAACATTTTCTTTTCTGTGATCTTTTTTAAGAACAAGCTTGACACATTTTCCAGTAAGTTTGTGACACAGGAAAAATACATCTTATAAGAATGTTGGTCTTTTTAAATGGATTAAGGTAACCCAACAACTTCCAATAAATCTAAGATTTTACAAGAATTGTCAGAGTCAAATCATAAGTTCCAACAGCAACTCATAATGTGTGAGTGCACTATCTGTTTTGATAGATCTGGGAGATGTTGATATTGTCAAACTGGGCTGACAGCAAACTCTGAGTTGTGGGGAGGTGCCCTTTGGTGTGCGCTGGGGAAAATCCTGTCCTGCCAAGCATGGGAGTGAGCACAGGCTGGGATATGGGGTGAAGGGAGGAGCTCAGCATGAGCTGGAGCTTCAAACACAGATGCTCTGCCACTGCTGCTGCTGCTGCTAACACACTGTGGAGTGTGCCTTGAACCAAGGGAGCTGGGAGCAGCTTGTCAGGTGCAATGACAGGAGAATAACTCCACAGGGCAGAAAAAAGAGAGACAAGACCTACTTTAGAAAGAGAAAAGGTGTTTCACTATCTGGAAGTATTACAGTGAAAGGGCAGAAAAGACAGATTTATACATCATGCTTCAAGAAAGGTGTTATTTATCCAGACCCCAAGCTTGTCTGTAGGGAAGCTGGATCCTGTTTATATTCAGAAACCTCAGTTTTAACATAAATGACATTCTGGAATGCGACCCCGTTTTCCCTTCCTCTCCACAGATGATAACAAAAATGAGAATGACAGAAATATGAGAAAGGTTTGCGTGCTAAGAAGCTTGAGCTGATCTAATGAAAACCTCACAAGACTGACATAAACAATAAATCTTTTGTTAGAACAGCACAAACAACAGGACAGGCAATTCAACAATTACACTAAACTGTGAGGTTTCTTTGAGCATTGAATAAAAAAGAACATTTGGACTGACTTTTGTTAATGGAATAGAATGTGAGAAAGGGAAATATTTTGGTGACTACAAAAAGAGGAGGCTTGTAGCTCCTATAAGAGAAGGAATTCTTAATTGCATCTAGATACCAGCTGAATCTAAGTCTCTAAAACAGTTCTGGAAACATGCTTGACAAGCAGTGAATGTGGCAGTGATGCATTTATCCAGATAGCTGTCTTCACTGAAGCCTTTACCATAGCATTGGCACAGCAGGACACAAGATGGTGCTGGATTTTATTGCCAAACCTCAACAAGGAGTGACTTCAATACTTGTGAACAAGACTCGATTTTTGTCATCTGTTTTAGTCCCATCACTTGTACAGTCTTTTCTGTTTGATTTTGCTGATATTTATAACTCTGAAAACTGTTCCAAATCCCCACTGCTTTTTGACTGTTTTGGCCAAGTTTCTTCAAATTCTCTTTGCAACAGGAGGACTCCAAGGTTTTATAGGCTTTTCATGACCATTGCTTTGCTCAGTGACTCCATGAGGGCCGTATTCTGCAGTGGGAACTGCATGCTTTGAGAAAGGGGTTACAAAAGTTAGGGAGGGAAAGTGTGAAATGTAAAATTTTTAATTGCTGCACATTTTGTCTTTAACTGAAAAAAAAGATGTGTGTGAGAGATCCCTCGAGAGCGTGTGTGTTTCTTTTCTAAACTATTCTTTTTAAACGCATTTTTCTATTTTAAACTCATTCACCATCCACATTTTTGTGTGGACTACATTGCACCCAGTGTCAATAAGCTTATTACCTTTGCTTTAGCACTGTATGCTCTAGAAAATGCAGGAAGAAAATACTTTCATAAGAGATTCTACCTCTTGCCTAAGAAAGATCTTGCCAGATATTTATTGATCCTTGCTCCAGTTTTATGCTCACTAATCTGTCCTACTACCTTTTACTGAAAGTATCTTATGTCCCTTTTCCATATCTCTGTCCCATTATATTAGAACAAGTGTGTCCATCATGTAAATTTGTAAATGGTTTATGTGCTTATACCTGGAAATATTCTTGGATGCTGCTCACACATACAATTTGAAAGCAATGCACAAGTGGTGATAATAGCATACACAGAGGTATACATTTCAGTGGGAATGCAGGCAAGCAAAGAGATGTATATACACATATCAGAGACAAAATCAAGAAGTTTAACATCATCTCATGTTAAAAAAGAAAAGGAAAACCACCTATCAAAGCTGTTCTACTGCTAGGAGAGGAAGGAGGGGTTGAGGTTCCCTTGCTGCCTCCCAGTGCTCAGCATCCTGTAAATACATGTAAGATGGAAGAGTGCTTGCTTTCTTAGGAAGGGTATGGTAAATCCCTGCTCCATAAAAATATATTTAGCAGATTCATAAATAATTGAAAAGTCTTAGCCCATCTCAATAATAATTATTCATTGCTCATTCCTTTACACAAAAATGACAACAAATAAGCAAATAAGGGAGTGATATGGGTTTTAAGTGAATGGCAAGTTCTCAGTTGTCAGACCTCCTAGGAAATATCACACTTTTCTTACATATCAAGATATAAAACTGCTTCTATTAGTACAAATACTAATACATCTGAAACGATTTACTATCTCTATTAAAAGAGACTAATAATCTTGCTTATATTGATGTAATTTTGCTGCTGCTTCAAAGCAAATCTAGACTTTGCTAACTCCTAACTAGTGAACCCCTGACTGGATTGGTCAAGTGGCAATAACCAGGTTCACATTTACACTTTGGACCCTCAGAGGTTTAAAACCTACAGTCTGAAAATCATTAGAACTTAGTGATATTTTCTCTCACAAAACTGTTGTAAAGTATGCATGACTTCTTCAGCTGGTTTGTGCTGAAGCTAAAAGGTTCACTAGAATCAGGATTTAATAGCTCTCAAGATTTGGAGAAACCATAAACTTATTAGCTTTTCCTACAACACTGGGGATAGGTTAATGCATAAACCCACACAACACGTGGCTCCATGTGCCAGTTGCCCAGGATCTTAAATGCTATATTCATAACTGTCTTGGCCAGCTGGTAATGATGTTTCCTGGGAAGTAATCTCTGAACAGACACAGGTATTCTTGCAAGGGAACACTGCCAAAACTTTTGCTATTCCCATTATTCAAATAGTCTTTTTTTCCCAAGTACATTATCTTTCATTAGCAAAATCATCCCCTTTGCACTCACATGGTCAGTGCATCTGTCTCATTCTATTTCTGCCTCATTGAGAAAAATCCCCACATTTTGGTGCTTTGCCAAATAAAGGAAAAAAAAAGAAAGAAAAAAGCAGGGAAAAATACTAACAAAACCAAGAAAATTAATCCCTGTTGGCATTCAAAGTGCAAGTATATTTACTTTTATACATTTACTCTGAGTTGTCTCACATAGGGTAGGAGGTTTGAAATGGAAAGAATGGCTTTTTCTCAAAGTGAACATTATTTGTGCAATTTTTAGAATTTTAAGAGTCCACAAAGCAGATACAACATGGGGGTGTAATCAGCTGCAATATTGAATCTCACAAAGTGTAGGCTTTTATTTACACTGAATTTCACTTTGCACAAGGGGTCCTCTTGCAGCCCATATTCAATATGTGCAAACATACACCAGCACTGAGGCTTCAGATCATGACAGTAAAGCACAACTGAACTTAGATCCTGCCTCTTACAGATTTCCTAAATATTGTGAGAAAAATTAATTAGCCACTGGATTGAAAACACAATGATACCTCCTTTTTCACAGACTGAGATTGGAATCTCTTCAATAACAGGGTCCTGCAAGTCCATGTTTGTGTGATGTTTGATATACTGCCTGCCTTGACTCAGGCAAACCCTCTGGGGTGCAATGTATGTATTGCTTGGAAAGTATTGTTATGGAACCACAAATGGGAACATCAGGAAAAGGTATTGATTGCAGTTTTCATGTCTTCTCCAAGCCAGTTGGATGTGTTTAGCATAGGCCAAGCTAAATACATAAAAGCACTTTACTAAATCCACATGATGGTGCTTGAACAGACTCATTGGCAATTAACTTAGATCTGCACTTGCTTTTCATGGAATCTACAGCATTAGCTCCAGATCTGCAAACCAGATTGAAGGACATTACGGGGTCACATTTTAATGGCCAAGTCTAATTTTCAGGGAGAAAAGAATTCCTCCTACACATTTTCCAGAGCTCCAGTATTTGAACTTGTGTGTCCTTTGCCTTCATGTGTTGCTGTAAGAGCTTTGTGCATTGAGCTGTCATTTCAGCTGACTACAACACACAATTGGCAGCAGGAAACCAGTGCCTACCAGTTCACAGTTTAGCAAAATCTGGGATTACATTTGCTTTCACAAAAAGAATTTTTATCCTAAAGGTGACAGCTATCCCTGGTAGGTAACAACTACCCTCTCACTTCAAATGTGTGGCTGAGGCTTATCCAGCAAGGGCCAGAACAAGTGACATGCTCAGTGCAGGTGCCCTAAAAAGACATGGTTTACCCATCTTTACCCATTCTAAATAAAGAGTTTGAGGAGAGACCTTTTCGCTTAACAAGCTATTGAAAGCAAAACTAAGTCACAGGCTTTTAAATCTATTTGACCTTTTCCTAGCATTTCTGTAACTGATTCGTTACACTTTCCCATATTTTTCATATGAGGGAAACGTACTAATCTCCCCACTGCCTCTTATCCTCAAGGAAAAGTCTCCATATACTCATTAATTTGGTAAAGAAATTAATTTCCTGCGCCAAGAAATTCATCTTGTAAACATACTATGGATATTTCTGTACAATCACAAGGCACCAAAACCAACCAACCAGAGGAAAATAATTTTGTATCATCAAATATTGATTAAGCTAATGAAAACTTTGACAAACAGTCATATGATAGCATGAGATTAACTGCCTTGTGTGCTTTCACTAGATATTTTTTCTTTGTAATTTAGAGCAAGTTTATATGTCACAAAAAATTATATGAAGAAATGAAGTGGAATTAAATTAATTTTATATTACAGTTGAAAATGCAAATGATACCCTTTTTATATAAATTATAGTCTTTTTCCAGGACCACCCTTGGTACTTCAGAAGCAAAATTTAATTAGAATTTTACAGGGGATTTTTACAGACCAATTATTTGTATTATTTATGAAGACAGTAGCTGTAGCGCTAGACAAAAATTGAGTCTCTAATTGTTCTTCAGAAAATCTCTCTTATATTCTATACACATGCCCAGATCAAGAGGATTTTAGAACCATCAAAACAAGCTGGCACAAAACTGCACCAACAGTGTTAATACGAACAATACTGTGACAATGAGAACTGTTCTTACAATAAATTTCTTTTTCCCTTTTCTCAAAAATTACCACTCTTTCAAAAAACAACAAGGGGTTTATACTGATCAAAAAGATGAATTCACAGTGTGAAATTCCAGCAATGAAGAAGACCTACAGGTTAGTAAGCAATTATCTGCCAGGTACGTTTGCAAATCGAGGGGCTTGGCACTAAGGGAAGGTGGAGAAATGAACTTTTGTGTGATCTGTTTTCAGACATATTCCCATGGGGAGTCCTGGCCTCCTAAAACATTTCCTAATACTCATTTTGCAACATATGGTTTGTGAGCATTCAGAAGAAAACAGTATGACCTGTAAATAAATGCCATTTTAAGAAGGACCATGTGTGCAATTAGGAGATTCCCCAAAGAGCTAAGTGGGGTTTAAAAGCTACTCCAGTGCCTTTGGGCTGCAAAGCTTGGCACAGATTGAACCAGAAGGTTATTTTGATTAATGGTGCCTGGGAGGCAGGAAGAGAGAGAGGGAAAGCACTGATGCTCAGCAGCACTGCTGCAGGGTGTCCTGGCCAAAGCCCCACAGCAGACTGAGCCACACTCTGCTTCCAGGTGTGACAATATTTCTGCCTGTAACACCCTGACTATGTACAAGGACCTCAGTTCTTGCTGCCCCCGGTGCTGTTGGCAAAATATTCTGGGGACTGCCTGGTTCATAGTAGGCTCTGTCACAGTTACTGGAGTTTAGAAAACTTCTGGTACCTGTGCAGCACCTTCCATCATTCTCTTCTCCAGTTCTCAGTATTTCTTGAACTATTAAATGAGTAAAGAGGTGGTAGGAGAAAGAACATTTACAGTCATTCTCAACAGAAATACAATGATACCATCTTGAGAACAATAAATCACTTTATAACTTATTCTAATCCTATATAAAACTAATTGTATTCTTTGAGTTAGTCTTTTTTATTGCGAGTTAGGAAGTAATCCAAATACTGTACTGGTTTCTATTCCATGCAGGCTTTTACTTCTTTGCCTAAGATTCAAATACCCCCAGGAGGACCTTACCCACGTATGACTTCTTTTTACCTTATTCCTAAAGGGAGAGGAAAAAATCTGAATTCAGTCCAGAGATGAGTTTCACTATTTTACATGATATTTCTCCCTCTTTTCACAGACAGCTCCTCAAGGAAAGTATGAACCTCAGCCCCCATCAGCCTAGACTGTACACGGTGCTGTTTGCTGTGCACTGTCTCCTTTCCTCTCATGTAACTCATCCAGCACAGTGAATTCACAGTCCCTGTGAACAACATTGCAAAGTATTTATCCCAGGGCTGGTTCCAGCATACCTGAAGGATAACCTGTACCTAACCTCTTCCCAGCTGAAAGAACACATCAGTCTTATTTCTGATCATTTGGGTTTTTTACCCTGTACAGAAAATCTGTCCTATGACTAGCAATTACCCTTATAACAGATAATTTCTATGATGGCTATTTGTCCACTGAAACTAGATTAATTCACTTATTTAGAAAGTGTATCAGAGGTATCAGAATTCTGAAAAAGCCTAGGCAGCACTGACTGGGACTCACAGTGAATCAGGTCAGACATGACAGCTCCATATTCACTGCAATGAACAAACTTTTGAGTATTATTATATCCCTCTCTTTGAATGTCTTCAAGTAGCTCAGTGAATACTTATATCCAGGAAAAATGACATTCAAGCTTTCAAAAAGGCTTATTTTACTCCAAAACAGACTTTGTGAATATGTCATTGAAGATGCACATTTCTTCTGGTTCCCTGATTCAGTTATCAAATTTACCCAAGTGAGAGCTGAAATAAATGCTTTTTGCTTTTTCATCTAAGTGCCAGTCAGGAGAGGACAGATTGCAGTCACAATCTGAATTATTTGTCTGTGCAATTTTGTGACAATTGCTGTTGCATGGTCAGCTTTAGGCCTGATTTTGAAAAGAATCTTGTTTAGAGAATCAGAGTCACACTTCAGCATATGTCTAATTCGAAAACTATCCTCTCTCCTTAATTCAGTCAGGTTTAAGCATATGACTCAAGTTGGCGCTTGCTGAAATTTCTCCTTGATCTCCTTAAAGAAACAGCTCCAAATGCAAAAGCTACTTATTTTTCTTCTGATATATAATTTTTATTACTACTTAATTATTAAATTAATCACATCTTGTGATGATGTTATACTGGAAATATGTCATGGTTTGATACTGGTCAAATGCCAGGCACCCACAAGAGTCACTTGCTTACCCTCTTCTGTCAGAGGGAAAAAGAACTCCAGTAATTGGGCAGAGGAGAGGAGAAAAAAAGAATTAACAAAGGGTTCATGAATTGAGATAAGGACTGGGAGAAAAACACTCTAAAGGCAAAACAGGTTTAAATTTAAAGGTATAAAATAAATTTGTTATTAACAAAATCAGAGCAGGATAATGAGAAGTAAAATAAGCTTTTAAAACACCTTTTTTTCCCCCAGGCCCCTTCCTCTTTCTCACCAACAGCACAGGGAAACAGGGTAGGGGAATTTTGGCCAGTTCATCACCAAGGTTTTCTGTTCGCTCAGGGAGAGGAGTCTGTTCTCTGCTATGCTGTGAGTCCCTC
>JAWWEY010000036.1:6299703-6390188 GCA_035582745.1 Loriotus luctuosus | reverse complement strand
CTTTGTTTTTCCACTGACCTTGGTGCCGCCATGTTGTTTTCCCTCACACGTCCTCATTTCTTCCTCTTCTCTGACTATAAGAAAAGCTGCTGTTCATTGGTACAATCGTCAACTAGTTCCACTAATTCAAAGATTCTTACAAGATCCTGCAGCACCAGGAGGTTGATCTCATCTAGGTTCTCTGTCAGGGAGTCTCTAGCCATGTTCCCACCACAGGCCAGGCCCTGCCGCCATGGAGCCAGCAGTGGAGGCCGCGGCCCCGGCGCTGTTTAACGCCGGTGCTGTTTAACGCCTCTCCTCCCTGCAGGGCAGGGGAAGGAGAAGCCACTGCTGCCCCCCCTGGCCCTCTGCCCACAGCGTGCCTGGCCAGGCATAGCTGGGCAGGCAGGGCAAGGCTCACCACAGGCCATGCCGAGGTGGCGGCAGCCACAGCCACCCATCGCCACAGGCCACACTGGCATGGTGGCGGCTGTGGCAATGGTGGTGGTGCCTCATCACCCCTGGGGAAAAAACTGCACAGGAGCTATTTTGATTTTCTTCTTATACATGTCATCACACAGGTGTTACCATCCTCTCTAACTGGGCCAGCAGCACGTCCATCTTCAGAGCCAGCAGGGCTCTGCTGAACACGGTGGAAGCTTCTAGCAGCTTCTCACAGAAGCCACTTCTGTGGTCCTCCTCTATTACCAAGAAATGAGGCCATGCCAAATCAACACAAAATCGAAGCCCTCATTGTTAATTGTTTATCTAAAGGTAAAAAACCAACAGTATGTAGGCTTTCACATCAATGAAATTTAAAACAAATCCCAACATTCTCAATGAATTTTCTGAAGTGTTTTTCTTCGCTTCCTCAACAATACACTGTTGATTTTTTTAATAATCCAAACAAGAACTATGCTGTAGTAAACCTAGAGAGTCTCTAATGAATAAACTTCTAAATATTTTTTACAGCACTTCATTAGCAGCATTTTCTAGACAAAGAAGCACCATTCTGTTTCATCTTGCAGCCTCAGTGCATGAATACAGCCTCACACACCCACACAGTACTCCCTGAAATCTCATCTCCTACCTTCATGCAGCTGCTGTCCTTATCACTGAGTCACTGACAAACTGTATCATGGTAAGTTGAGTTTTTACCATATTTAATTTAATTCTGGATCAATCTCTTTGGAAGCAAACATTGCCCACATCTTGCTAAGGCATGTCTTCTGCAGAGTAGAACTCCTGTACTATACCTCAAACTGACTGCATCCAAGGGCATTGGACTTGCTTAAAATACCACATTCAAAGCGCACAGCAAAATGTCAATTTAGCAAAATTTCATGTTCCACATTACAATAATTTTAATTTTTATACAAAGCAAACCATTAGATTAAAGGGATCATATGCCTTTCACAGGAAAAAATGTTTGTTTTCTTGTACAGGCAGTGATAGTATTTTTTCTAACCTTGCCAATTGCTACAGCCTTGTATGTGCTGCACAGCTCTTCTCCTGATTTGCTCTACTACCACCGCTTGGTGAGAAAAAGTGTGTCAGCTCTCTGTGCCTCAATTACTGCTTTTTGGAGGATTGAGGAAGATGCATTAGGCTCATGACATTACTACAAGTGGATGGGAAAAATAAATTAAGTTGTCTCTCATTATGATACACCACAAATATATGCCAACTTTAGTCAGGTGCAAAATAGAAAGAAACACACATTGTTCTGAACTAGAACCTGTTCTTTGGGGAAATGTGATAAAACTGCTCAATGCCTTTAATATCCTTCAGTAATTACAAAGTCTTAACTCCCAAGCAGACCCACTCCCTCCTCTTCAGTTCATTAAAATGGGTTTAGAAGAAAGAATTTATTTGGAAAATAGTTACAGTTGAGTGGCTTATAGCATGGAAAAAATGGCAGTGATCTTCCTGAGTCAAATAGAAATACAGGACAATGAGCATATGTGGGAAAGGTATTCCTCTGCCTGGGGGACAAGTTGAGACAGCACCTTCCTATGCCTCAGGTCAAACATCATGGCTTAGAAAATGGCTGAGGATTCATAGAGTATGAAAAATGGAAA
The DNA here is from genome assembly GCA_035582745.1 of Loriotus luctuosus. Lineage (NCBI taxonomy): Eukaryota > Metazoa > Chordata > Aves > Passeriformes > Thraupidae > Loriotus > Loriotus luctuosus. The sequence continues at coordinate 6,388,128 of JAWWEY010000036.1, read as the reverse complement.
GCATTGTCTGGGAAACTAAAATAATGGTTTTCAAAGTCTGGAATTATTCCAAACTACCTTCTAACACTGGAGAAGACTGAGGAGAACCATGTATGTGAAAAAAGGAGACTGCCACACAGTCAGGAGCCCGCCGACCATGGATGCCAGTGTTCAACCCCTGCCACCCCCAACAGGTATTCCTAGTATCTCAATCTGCTCATGACCAGATTTTTGTAGATATCTTTCTCCATGCAGTAAAGGATCACAGAAGCTCTTTCTCAGAACAAAAATTTTACTTCTGAGGAAAAGACAGCTCTTTTTTTGGAAAAAAAAAAAAGAAAGCACACAAAAGATTTCAGCAAGATCTCACAACTACAACTGGATACTAGATTTGATCTCAGGTTGGGTTCATGAGACTTTGAGAGGAGCTCAAGCTGCCAAAATCATGATGTAAAAACAGAATCACCAAATGGTTGAGGTTGGTGTGACCTCTGGAGATGCCCTACCCCCGCTGCTCAAGCAGGAACAGCATCACACCAGGATGACTCCAGCTGGGTTTCAGTATCTCCATGGGCCAAGACTCTGCAACCTCTCCAGGCCAACCCATTCTAAACTGCTCAGAGTTGCCAGTGTCCTCAGTTACACGAATTAGGGAGAATTATAGGAACTAAGAGGGTATTATAGCATGAAGATGACTAACTGAACTTACTGCAATTAACAAAGAGAGAAAAGGTAGTATGGAAATTATAGAGTGCATACACACACACCCCATCAGATTATTGTTTGACAAAGTGACTTTTCTCTCCCAAGAGACATTTTATCTATTTATGTAATCAGAGAACAGTCTGCCTGAGACTTGAGGAAAACAAATTTTCCTGCACTGAGAAGGAAATCAGACGTTTCTCTCACTGAATGTAATTATGCAGCAACGAAATAAACATGACTGTTTTTAGAGAAAGGGACGAGGCGTAACATAAAATGTGTATTGTGTAACTTTGCCTATGTCCCAACACATAAACCTCACACAAGTGCAATCATTCCCATTATGTTAGCACTCTGAAAGCAGGGCTAAGGTAGGGACAGGTGACTGTTTATTTCTGATACTCTACTAGCTCCTAAATCACTGACACAGTCTTCTAGGGAAAATTATATATTTGACTCTACTGAGTTGCATGACAGGTCACTCCAGAATTTATTCCCACACAGTCAGTACTTGCTGGTGGAGACACCTTTACATGTTTTTGTCAAGTCCATTAATATGAGGGGTTAGTGTCCTGACACAAGGCAATGATACTACATGGGTTTTAAATGCTAAATTAAATGCTACAGTGCATTACACCAGCTGAAATGACATGTCCTGCTTCTGTCTTAAAAAGCAACTTATTTTGTAAAGTATGGCTCTGCTGAGAAGTTACTTTATAAAACTGGTATCAGGTTGCCAGATGACATTGTGATGACTGACTTATATCATATTTCTCAAGCTACAGATAATTTTTCCCCTCAGCTTCTACCTTCATTTTAACTGACGGTCCAGAAATTTTTTCATGAATGCTGAGACGCAGGCAGATCTACCAAACCCTTACCCCTCAGCACCACTCCACAGCTCAGCCAGGCAAACCCTTGCTGCAGGTCCACAGTCACAGCTTGAACAATGGGGCCTGAATAGGAGTGACTTCACAGCAATTTAGAAAACTTATTTGTAAACAAAACAGCCCAGTGAGGCTGTGGATCTTCCTTTGTCACCAACCAAGCACCCTCACTGCATGTTTCAGTAAAGGCTTCTGCTTTAATTCACAACTCCACAGACTCCACTCCTCTTCGGTCAGTGAGGAAGCTGGAGGCAATTTGAGAAAGTTGCTTTTTGGAAAGAAAGGGTTTTTCAAACTCTGCTACCTAATGCCCCTTTCTGTTGGTAATCCCCAAGCGAGAAACAGCATCCATGTGAAACCTGTGTACATTCAGAGCTTTGAATGTGCATATGGAAATATTTTATTAAATGTTAGAATATTTTTAGAGATTAAGATCATACACCACTTCAGCTCACCAGTAAATGAGTCTCCATTTACCAGTAGCAGGAACACACTCAGATTCTGTTATGATCCCATGGATTATTTGCATCAGTATTTTCAGCAGTAAAATTATAGCTCTGCCAGTTGCCTCTCTGCCGTGACTCAGAATGGGATCACAGCCTGACAGTACAATCCTCTTAGAAGATACAGCTGCAGGCAATTTTAATTTTGGAATTGTTTTAATTAATAATGTCTTCTTCAGATTTCACTCTGATATTTGTAAATCAATGAAACTCAGCTGAATTCAAAGTGTTGAAGGAGTGTTAAACCAATAAAGCAGTTAGTCAAAAAGACCTCACAACCTCCCTGTCAGTTTTGACATCCTACCATAAATATGTTACCATATTAATACTCTAAATATTTGACCTTGTCAAGTCCTATAACGAAATGAAGTCTAGGTTATAGATTAATTGATGTATACAACTGCTTTTCCACACAAGCTTTTGCATTTCTCTGTTGCACACAGGAGACGAGTTTGTAATTGATCAAACAATAATCTAACAGCAGAAGGAGGCCTGACAGGACTGACAGCATTAAAATAATCCAATGGGCTGTGGATGGATTTTTAAGCGTCCATGAGGTGAATGTCAAATTAATACACCTTTAATTTCATTTCTGACCCGAAAAAATCAGAGAGAGGAGGAGAACACCAGTGAATTAATATTTTCTTTGTTGTTTTTGGGGTTTTGTACTTTTAGGGTAGTTAATAAGGTTTATTTAATTTAGTTATAAGGTTTAGCTAATTTAATACTTTTGGATTCTATACAGTTGGGATTTTAATGATTCAGTTTAGAGACAGTTGGTTTTCTATATTTTTTCAAGAACTGTTTTATACAAAAAAGTTGGATCCTTTATGTGATTTGTGTTTTTAAACTTTGGATTTTTCTAGAGTTAGTATTTTCTACTGGTTTAATATTTTCTTTTATATTTTCTATACATTTGTTTTTAATATTTTTGGTTCTTTCTATGGTTGAATATTGTTAGACTTTTGTATTTTTTATGTGGCTTATTTTAAAACTTTTGTTTGTTAAATGCTTCTTTTTTTCTACATTTACACAGATGTTTTAAGTTTGGTGGGGGAAGTATATATGGCAGATTTTTCAAAAATTTCTTTTTTTTATAGTGGTTGTTATGACAGTTCATCTTTTTGACAGGGTTGGGGTTTTAAATACTTTGTTTACTACATTTTGGCTTTTAAATACAGTTGGGCATTTCTACCTTGGTTGTTTATTGCAGCTGATTGCTTTTATGCAGTTGGTAGTTGTTTTGGTTGGCTTTTGATGCAGTCAAGCTGTAATAAAATTGGGTTTTGGCACCCAGTTGTATTTCTACCACTAGTGTGTTCTATACTTTTGGGGTTTGTGCAATTGGTTTTTGGTTGGCCTTTATACAGATGGTTCATTATACTTTGGCTGTTTTATGTGTTTGATTATTTATGCTTTCATATTGTAATACACTTAGTTTTTATACTGTTAGTTTTTCATACAGCTGCTTTTTCATATGGTTGGGCTTCTGTATTGTCAAGTTTATGCTTGGGTTTACACAATTGTTTTTTACACAGCTGTTTTTACTACAGTTGGTTTTCTACCCAGCTGGTTTTTGCACATTTGGTTTTAAGAAAGTTGGTTTTTACAAGCTTTTTTATAAGGCTTTTTTATAAGGCTGATTTAATACAGTTGGGGTTGGTATAGCTGGATTTTTACATGGATGGTTTCAGATTTTTTTTTTTGCACTTTTCTGCCCCCCTCCCCTCTCACTATTGGCTTTTGCACACTTGGTGAAAATATGTAAATATGTTTGGCTTTTAGTTCTTTCTAAACCATTTATTTTTTATAGGTGCTTTTAGAGTGGTTTTTTTACATCGCTCTTTTTCATAATATGGGTGCTATTTGGTATAGTTAGTTTTTTATATTGTTGGTGATTTATGCCCTGGTTTTATATTACATTTGGGGTTTTATATTGTTGGATTTTCATACCATCTGCTTTTATAGGGCTGCATTTTTATACAACTGGGCTTTACAGAATGGACTTTTTACCTGGTTGTGTTTTGTACAAATTATTTTTTAAACTCTGATTTAAATTGCAGTTGAATTTTTTTAATGGATATTTTCAATACGGTTGGTTTTCAGTGCTGTGTGGCTGTTATAGTGCAGTTAATTTTGATTTGGTTGGTTGCTTATACAGTAGTGGTTTTACTTTCTCCTTCTATTTTTGCTTTTTCTACAATTTATTTATGTGTATATACATATATATGTATTTTATATATATCTGTCTTAGTTTGAAAGACTGATGTCTGCCAAGGAAGGTGGGAACTTCCCTTGGAAAACAAACTTGTTTTTTTGATGGTTGGTTTATTACAGTTAGCTGTTTTCTTATAGGGTGGGTTTTTTTAAACTTTTTTTAATACCTACAGCCTTTTTTTTCCTATTCTGTTTTTTAATTTGAATGGGTTTTTTACCATTTTAGTCTTAATATGTTTGGGGTTTTTCATAACTTTTTAAATACGTTTGAAGCTTCAACTACAACAACAGGTGAAAGCTAATTTCTATGCAGTGTGCATTTTGACAGCAAACACATGCTCCTCTAAAACCTTTCTCCCTCATTATTTCTAATAATAAATGCTATCTTTATCTACTGTAACACAATAATTTTTATAATATGGGCTTTTCATTTATTAAATAAATGTATACACACATTCAGAGACACATCAAGCTGACAGAGGTGCTGCAAAGTCGGTGCTGTTTCTGGGAACACAGTGACTGAAGAGTCATGAATACTGCTGACAGTGACATTATTAAATTCTCTCAGTGTCAGTGCTCAGACACCACCCCTATGCAAGTCGAGTGCAGTGGGCTTCTGTTTTCCCCTTCAGCCTCTGGAGAGAAGTGGAAGGTACCTGGCACATAACTCACCCCCACCCATGCTCAGAAACTGCAGCCTCCTCCAGCCTTGAAAGGACATTTTGACACCCTGGTACAGTTGGGTACATTTATGGCCAAACAGGCAGCTGGAATTTAGACAGTGTTTCATTTTTCAAGATTTAATGACAAACTTATTGAGATTCCTCCGACCTTCCCATTTAATTTTTTTTCTTCTTCTTCAAGCTCACATGCATACTGAAATTTTCTTGTCAAAATCACAGAGTACCTTCTCATTAAAAGTTGAGATAATATAGGGATCCATTCATTTGGAATCAAAGAGCAGTGTTACATTTTTGCAGTAAAGCTTATTAAATAATTTAAATGGGAAAAGAAAATCTTGCATTCTGCTCATGGGAAGTGAGAAGAGCAATGATTTTTAAAATAGAGATTTTTGATTACTGAATTAAATGATGTAGAACAAAACTGTCATGTTTAAAGAACAGGAAATTTTGTTTTAAATTACAATCCTCATTTTAAGTTGTTATTGGCACATTTGAGATCCACTGAAAGCTGTTGCAATACCCCTAATTAATAGGCCATATATATGTGAACATCTGCATTTCACTCTTCATTTATTTTCTTGCTCATCCACTTGGAGAAAAAACACTTTAAAATATTTAAATGAACATCCTATCAGTAGATAAAATCACATTTGCCTGGTAAAATTGTCTGGTCTGATCACTTATTATTTGTCTGGTTTGCAGCTGAATGACCTTCTGACAACACCTGCTTTCTGTCATCTACACCATCAGCTCACCAAAACAATCTGGTTTACATTCTGAGCAATGTAACATTCAGCTCAGCCGCCTCAGGGTGGGACACTACTGACTTTGTTCAAATGCTGCCCCTAGGAGATGCTCTGGATCAACTGGTAAATTAAACAGTGATCATAGCTGGTTACTGCAAACTATACATTGGGTGCAACAACCTATCATTCTTTGCTATTAAACAGGAGATGGCAGCAGGCTTTTCCTGACAGCCTTTTTTTCTCTTAGCACTCTAAACCAAAGACCCTTTCTTAAAGAAAGGTAGTTTTTAACAATAATGCACATAATGGCTTCTGGGTTGTTTGCTGGGGTTTTATTTTTCTGTTTTCCCCACTGACTGCTGTTACTGTACCCTTTTTCAGAGTCACTGAACATGACCAACAGTTTGCAATCTGGGTGGAGACAGATCCTCACACAGTCACATTGCCAAACTCAGTCTCTTACCTCAGTCTCTGCCTCACCGACATTTAAAATGCAGTAAAGAAGGGCTGAATTTTTGCCAGATACCTCCCAGAAATATAAATTAGATACAGATAAATAAAATTAGACATTGTGATAGAGTCAACCAGGAGAACAAAGCAGTTTTCCTGATATTGAATAGAATTTCATAATGCCAAACCAAAAATGCATTATGAGAGGAAATTTAACTGAGTCACTTTTTACAAGCAAATAATCCTGACCTCTATGTTTAACAGTGTGTATGGCAGTCTGGCTATCAGGAGTGCAGTGGCATACGTGAATGTACTTAAAGACCACTGAAACAAACATCAAAACAGGCTATTTCACTTTGACTTGGTAAATTTCCATACTTACTAAATTCAGTAGGCTCATGCATATTTTACATGTTTCAATGAAAGCCTGACATCTTTCATTTAATTTCTTCTAAGCCTACAGTAATGAAATGAGTCTTCTGCCAGAATTTTTCAGTCACTGGGTGACTGAATTGTAATACCATAGAAGTTTGGAAAATAACTACCAAGAGAATTTTCTTAGTTATCTAACAGCTACACAGGAAACGAACAGACTAATCAAAGAACTTCCTGCATGAAGCATCCAAGGGAGATTATTTTTGCTTTTTGCACTAGAAAACAAAATGTTATTGAGTGCTTGAGAGGGGTGAATACACTGGGCACCAACTCAAACCTTTCTGCATCACCACATCCCAGGATGTCAGCTGTTTACTCTTGTTTCCCTGCTAGAGGCATCACAGGCATGGCAACTCAGAGCAGTCCATTTCAATGCTTTTCCATAATCCAAAGTACTCCATCCATTTAAAAATATTCGCTCATGCAAATTTATATTGAAAGCTTGAATATTCTCAAAGGAAAACAAAAATTAAAGAAGAATAATGCAATTTTCAACCCAGTGTTGTCTTGTAGTATTCACCCTAAATATAAGTTAATAAAAAAAAATTATCTGAGCTCTGTTTCTCAAGAAATAAAACAATCCTTAAATTTTTCATCTGCCTTGATTTTTAATTACCTATCTTAGTCACGTTTGTCTGTAGAAGGACAGTGAAGTGTCCAGATCATTCCCAGTTCACAGCAATCCATCTCAGGCAGTTGTTTGCAGTATTGAGAGCTGTGAAAATACAGCTTAGAAAACCACAGAGCTAATATGAAACCTCTCATGGGAGGCTGAGGAAATGAAGAAGATTTAAGAATTAATATACACTGCTTCATTTCAGTCTCATTCTGTCATATCAGTTGTTTCCAGAGATATAGGAAAACCATTCAGCTGTAAACTAGCAGAGCAAATTGACTTTCTAGGCACTGCTCACTATCACACAGAGCTGTGTATGATCACCTGTGTCAGTGCACACCAAATCTCACCACAGCTAAAAAACAACACCATCAAAAAAATTCCTTCCACTGTGACAGCCACATGGAGTGACAGCATACAGACAAAAATATTTTGAAAAAGAAAACTTTTTTGTAGAAGTTCTTTAAAGGTTCTGACAGCTTTTACAGTTCTCACTGAGTTTATTTTACCAGAAAGCAATTCTGAAATAAAACAATCTCAGCTATCATCTAAAGAAGTGGGAAGAAGGAGCAATTACACAGCCTATGAAATAATTCTGGTAGCTATCAAAAACATAGACCTAATAAAGTTTTTCCAGCAGATCAAAGAGTCTCCCTCAAAGTGTCCTATTTCAATCTGTGAACTCTGTAAAAGATTTTCATATTACCTCTGCAAGAGTTTAATAAACTGATTGTTCATTATGAATATGTAGGAGTAGGAAAATAAGTATTTTATAAATTCATCTTATTTATTTTTTTATCTGCAGGGAGTAGCCAAGACTGACTAGTTTAAAGAAAACACAAGAGGGCTCATGAGATGGAGTTTCTAGAAACAGGAATTGAAGCCAGCTTTTGACAGAGGCAGAAGTTGTTGCTGAACTTTTGCTCATTTTATAGAGATAATTTTGAGACAGAATAAAATAAAACAAATAAACAATACAGGGGACTCTGCTGACAGTCTCCAATTCCAACCTCTTTTCAGCTGCTGTACCAAGCATTTCAGATATTTGGCAATATTCCAGCAGGGCTCACCAGCTGAAGACACAGTTTGAATGATTTCCCCCAGAGTTAACCAGTAAACCCCACATTCTACACAAGTCACACCATGATGTAACACAAAATCAATGTGTCAGGGATTCTGGCACCATTTAAAACTCACAACAAAACACAACAACAACAATGAAACAAAACAAAACAAACAAAAAAACCCTAGAAAGTAAGATACAATCCTGAAAAACAGGATTGTGCTAATAGCAAGGTTCTTGCATTTCAAATGCTCTCAGGTAAGTAAAGTTTAAAAAATTCTATGCTACTTCTGTGGTCTGTTCACTCTGATAGTATTGGGGACCCTAAGTGTCTGAAAGCACAGCACATGTTACTTTTGTTTTCTCTACAGGTGCTCGAGGATATACCAAAGGATTCCTTTCTTTTGTTAGGATCTTTGGTTTGGATTGTTTTTAGCATCCTTTTACTTCAGCTTTCCTCTTGCAGTGCAATTATCTATGGCCCTCCTGGATCCTGGTAGTGATGGAGCATAGTTCCAGTATTGCGAGGTAACTTTAATACTATTTGAGGCAAAAATTTTTCATTTTTTTCTTCATTTTCTTTCTATTTCTAAGAATAAATGACAGCTCATATTGTGCGTAGGTTCCAGCTCCTGACAGTCCGGGCTGCTAACAGATTGCTAATCTGATAACTGGGCTATTAAAAGATCTTGAGGAGACAATTTCCTCTTGCTTTCCAACTACAATCTGGGAAACTTATTTCCCTGTATTGAATCATTAACAGTATGAATTACTGTCATGGTACCTAAAAGATAATGTTCCTTAAATCAGTTCCACACATTCAAAAAGTGCTCAATCTGCTTCCTCACAACCCCTGCCAAGGATGGGAACATGCTGTGTTATCATACAGGGATGGTATCCTAGAGCAGGGAGCCTTCTGTGGGAGAAGAAACCAAACCACAGCAAGTTATGATCAAAAGAAGTAAACATGAGCCAGGAAGCTGAGACATGAACACAATATGGCACTGGCAAATGTTCCTGTCTACTGGACATATATTTAGTGTCATATTTTCCAGAGTTACAGATACAGACAGAGGAGCCCATACAGATACAACAGCTGCAGACTGGAAAAACACTAAGAAATTAATAGTTCTCTACTAGTTTAATACTACAGGGATATTATTCTTAATTTCAGTTTGTATTATAAAGCATATTATCAATTCTAAAAAAGCAGAAAAACTTCTAAGCCATTCCATCAGTTATCTTTTTTATATGAACATAGAGAGAAGCTTCTTTCCACAACAACAAAAGTAATTATTCCTAAGTGTTGAAAGAGGCTACCACACACTTCCTTCTCATGCAAGGCAGATGGGTTTTGTGCTAAAATCATTTCAGCAAGCCTGGAAAACAGGTGTATCATTATAGTCTAACAGATGCATTATTATATTCTTACTTGTACTAAGATAATTCTTAGGGTCCCAGGAATAGGGTAGGATGCTTCTGTACTAGGTACTGTAGAAAAAGAAGATCCAGAAAACACTTTCCTTGCCAAAGCTGTACAGAATTGCCAGCCTATAGGATAAATATAGGATGTCATGACATCTCTTGGGGCAAGGCAGTAAAGTAAGATATTTCTATCAGGCACTGTTAGGCTGCTGGGGTCCCTTAGATGGAGCTGAAAACCCTTGGTAACCGAGCTGCTCCTTCTCCCTCTGATTGTCTGCTGTGTCCTCAGAGGGAAACAGGCTTGGAGTGTTTGAGCCACTCAGCTGCAACAAGAGCTAAAGGTCTCTTCTCTCATCCAGCTTCTGCACCAGCATGAAAGTCATGTATTTTCTGCCTCTCTCTGTAACACAAGTGCAGCAGACAGGAGAAGGCAACTCTCCTGCAAGACTTCTGTGGCAGAATAGGCTGAGGGTAATCAGCCAGGGTATGCATAGATGCCTCTTCAGCCAGAGCTGATACTTAAACTGGAGAGTAACTCCAAAAATGAGAATAAAACTGATGTCAAATCCCACTTATTTGTAAAGTCCTCTCCTAAAATAAAACCAGTGAATCAAAAACTCACAGCTCTCAGTTTAAACATATTTTGAGGAAGGTAAGTTTACAGTGCTTAGAAAGTTAATTAATGTAATGAACCAGGACAAGACATGCAGTTTGACTTCTAAGTGCTTGTGAGGCGACTACTTCAATTAAGAAAAGATACTCATGTTAATAACTCACTGGCTCTCCCCTTATCAAAGAAACCCTAACTAGTATTACAAAATTCTAATTCTTCATTATTCCAATCTATTTCTCCATTGGCTGACTCAGCTGTAGCCAATTAGATTTTTTGAGCACTGAAGTAGTTTTTAACATGTATTAAGATAGAACAAATCATGTTTATTCTAGCAAATATTAAATCTGTAAGATTTTTTTAATAAAATGCATGAATTGCCGAAATGTCAACATTTCTCTGTGTGCTTTTGGTATTCTAAACCAAGCCATACTGCAGCAAGGAAGAAAACATTTTTTATTAACTGCTCCTTTAAAGATGATAACGCAGCAAGTAAATCTAAGGAAGTGAACTAATAGACTGTCAAATGATTTCATGAATAAGAAACGGAGACAAGACAACCAGAAGCTGACAGTGACTCAATGCTTGGACGAAAAAAGGTGAATTGGACAGGAGCACGCAACAAAATCTGTGCTGGGATTCTGTGTGACAGATCATTATCTAAGAATAAAAACTGTCTCATTCCGTATCAAAGCATTTACAGACTGAGGGGCTATTTTGTGAACTGCATGAAACTGTGGGTTTTGAAATGAAATTCAAAACAGTTACTTTTCAGACAACTATCTGGAGATCGAACTACAAAATACTACAAAAAGACAAAAGAAGAAAAAGGTGCTACACAAGAAAAGCAAACAACTGTCATCAGGTCATTTTGCTATCCTGAGTCATGTTAACTGATTAGTTTAAGTAGACTGAATGAGACAGCATTAATGGTTAAGAGAACATTCACAGCAAGGTTATCACAACACAGATAGGGTGGCAGATGCTGAGTACAGAAATTTTTTCAGATACAGACAACTATGGATGAGATCTAGAAGTTAGAGGAGTCTGAGATTCTGAACAAACCCCACCAAAAATCAATTTAAACCCTCACATTGACTTTGATGAACTCTGTCAAAACTAAGCACTGTAATCAAAGGAACATCTTTTAAAATATGTATTTGAGAGTTCATCCAGCATAGGAAAATAACATTCAAAGAGTACAGCAGAAAATAAGGAAGACTGCCTAAAGCATGTAGCATCTCCCATCTGGTTGGGTTACCATCCTGTGACTGATGACACACTTTGGACTGTAGGCTATGAACTGAATTTTGTCAAACTAAATGAGACACAGGAGAATTTGAGCAAAGACCTTTAGAACCAAGAGCATGAAGTATTATCTTCTCAGATAGAGCTGTATTGTTATGTAAGCAACATAAAGAACATAGCAGGAATGTTAGCAGAAAGGTTAATCTTAGTGGAGCAAAGCAAAGAACAGCTTCAGAGCACAAACATCACCACATATACAAAAAATCCATTGCTGCATTCACACTATGTTTTTAGTTTGACCCAGGAATGTACTTCTAAAACAAAAACTCCTGGTTCCTGCAACCCAGCATGCTTTGGTGTGCATTGCAGAGTGTTCTCAACTCATACAAACCAGATTTCTTTGGAAGAAATTTAAACTGTAGGGAAGCCTTGAGGAGCTCAAACACTTGCTAGCACACATGCAGTTCATGGCATAGAGGAGACTCAGGTCAAGGAAAGATCTCCAAAATCTCACAATGCCACAAGAGTCCTCAACACCGCTATCAAACCACGCTCCCTGAGATGTTAACCACAGCCCTCACAGGAATAAATTGTGTCTGAAGAATCTACCCAACACAAAAGAATTAGATTTGGATGCAGCAAACAAAGAATAATGAAGAACAAAGCGAGAAGTCTGTTGAAACAGTAGGAAAAAGAACAATCAAAACCTCAACCTGAGTTTAGTCTGAGTTTGGTGGAAAGAGTACAAGCAGAAATGCAACTAAAAAAACCTATTGTAAACTGTAATACTAAAAAATAAATTTTCAGTCTGAAACAATGGGAAAATGTAACTGCATGTAATATGTCAAGAGATTAAACAAATGTATCTGAGCTAGGCTTTTCCTTCATTTTGTTTCTCAGCTTAGGAACTGGACAGTTAATTCTTAACAGTAGTACGACTGGTTTATAGCTAAAAGCTGTTTTCTTTGGTCTGTATTAAATGGTGTTTACTTGAGAAGGTCAATAAACTGCACTGAGAGAAAACTGAAATATGAAAGAGATTTTTTCATGGTGGAAAGCAACCAGATATCATTGACAATAATTTGCCGCCCACTTATTGAATATTTCAACCCAAAGAATAAATGAACAATGAGACACTTAACTGCAGTGTTTCTTTGAAACTCAGATACTTCACACATTTAGTCCTGTCTTTTGGAGTCAAAAGGTCAACAATATGTGAAAGGGAAATGGCTTAGTTGCTCTAATGTAGCAAGGGAAAATATTTTGGTTTTGCCTTTTGTTTGTTATTTATTACTATGATAAACAATAACCCAGAAAATAACACTATTTTAAGCTTTACTTGCCAATAATCACTGGAAATTAATTTCAGTAAAGAGAGAATATAGAAAATAACATCACTGATTTCCAATAAATTTTCTCCCAGAAACACTGACTTACTTTCATTTAACAGTACTGTTTGACACATCCAATAAGTTTAAAGACTGTGGGCATCTTTTATACCATATTAAAACCCTAAAAGTTATTTTAAACTCTCAGAAATGTCTTACTACTTCAGTTCATTCCTTAATAAAGTTGGTATTATGAGTATCATAGTCTCAGTAGACCTTACCCTTGGAAGTAATGTTCATTGTAGTTCAGACCTCTTGCTACATTTGCTAAATTCTTATTGCTCTGACCAGAAATTGGAGCTAGAGACTTTAAAAGTAGAGATAGTATGAATTATTTTAAAGCCAAAATATATCTGATCACAGGCATCCGATGAGAAGGGTGTCCAAATTCCTACTACAGTGCACATCTGCGAGGGGAAAAAAAAAAGAAAAAGTAACTGAAATATAATAGCTAAAGTCTGTTACAGAATATCTGATCATATGGTTATGCCTTTGGACCATTTTTGTACCTCAACTTCATCTGCCATATAGCCATTTTTTAAAGAAAAATATAATTCCTGTTCCAGAATGTCAGACCATGTCTTCTTTTTGAGATGGCTGGATACTGAATAACAGTGTTTGGAAACAATCCCATAGCATCTGTGGGATTTTCTCTGTGGCAGGTTGCCACAAGGAGTTTGTCATGGGTCCCAACTGTGTGAAAGCCCAGCAGAGTCATTGCTGCAACCCCCAGCACACCAAGAGCTTGCAATGGAAATTTTCTTGGGTTTCTTAAAAAGGGAATGTTTTGAAAATGTCCACGCTCTGAAAAACTTCCCAGTTATGACTATTTTCATTTTGGGACAGAGGGGACTTCAGCTTTTTTTAAGTATTGCTATCAGTATTTTTCTATATAAAACATACACTGAAAAAAACCAAATTGTACTTCATACTGTACCGGGTATGAAAAATTAGGAAAATTAGGATCATTTCCCAAGGAAGTTTTGAACAGAAAAATCATAATGAAACACTGAATATTGTTCATACCGGACAGTTGCTCAGATGTATTAACCTAGACCTTACAGGAATGACCTTGCTGCATACTGCAAGCAGACTGCAACGGTGACTATTTTCTAATTACTGCTATGGCATAATGACACATTTCTGAAGGGTTCTTGAGTTCCTTCTGTCCTTCAAACATTTACTGGGAAACACAATAAAGATCTCCAGTCAGTCTATGCCAAAGGCATTATGAAACCTGTATGAATCTCTTCAGGGATGAGGGTTTAGACAGCACTCTTAAGCTGGTTTGTGTTTCTAGTCCATTTTATGTCCTGATGCTCTTTATAGGAACAATTTAGCTGATAGAATCAAGGAACAGAGTTACAAAACTGCTGACAACACAATGCTAAGCAGCAATTCAAATAATTTAAGATGACACAGAAAGGATTAGGAGGGACTTAGCCATTGAAAATTACTGAGTGTTTGTTGGCATTCAGTGAAGATGGCTACAAAATTAGCTGAGGCATTTGAAACAGCAGTTGAAGGGCAGAGATTTTGGTAAATATGCAGTTAGAAGCTAACTTTTCACAGTAATTGACTGTTACTGGGGAGCCATCTAGGCTAGTACTCTTTTTCTGTATGAAAAAAAACTAACCCAAAAAAACTGACAAATGAAACAAAACAAAAAAATCAGAAGAGGTATGCAATTTTTAGATGGTTTATGACTCTATTCAAAGGTATGGATAAAATATTAAGAATGATAAAATACTTTAACTGGGGAAAAAGTAAAAGCAAGAACAAAATCAATGATTGGAAATGCATTAATGATTTGAGGGTTTGCTTTGTTTATCATTAGAGTTGTGAGAAATGGTAATTCTAATGCAAAGCGACATTTCAAGGAGCATAGCCTCACTGCTAACCCAGTAAAATCTTTTTCTAGTGCTGGGATCATTTAGAAAACATTAACTGCAGAAATTAGAATCTCTTACACAAACAAAGACAATGAGTACCACAAGGCTGATCTTTGCCTCTGTTTACTGACTGGTATCTAGATTAGAACTGAGATAAGAAACTAAAATTCTTGATAGAATGCTTATTTGTTGATTAGAAGTTGAACTTACTGCTTTAGAAAGTGAGATGTAATGGGCTGATTTGCATCATATGAATATAATTGCAAAAAGTAGAGTTTTAGCAATAAAAATCTAAAGCATCCCTGAGGATTTCTGACCAAATATTTGCTTTCTTGGGAAATAAAGACTTTCTGTTTATTTACAGGCTGACTTGCAGGTCACCATTTTGGAGAGGCTTCTTTGTCCCAGCTGGCAAGTAATCACTCCTGAGTTATGTCCTAACACTCTTGGTCTCTGCAACATAAACCTCCAGCACAGCTATTTCTCAAGAATATCCTAAATCCTGAACTTTCTGTCAAATGCTCAATAATCCTTTCAACATCTCTATGATAATCTGTAATAGATAGTCATTTTTTAAAAAACCTATTTCAGAAGCTGCTAAATATGCCACATTTTCTGCACCAAGAAAAAGAAAAAAATACTACCATTTGAGACACTAAAGATGCCAATATATTACATAATGAATTTGGATTATTTCTTCAAAGAAATTTCTATAATGGATTATGACTGTGTGTTGTTTTTAGCAGGATGATTTCTGAAGTGCCTGTCCTCTAGGGAAAGCCAAACAAAGTAATTCCCATGAAATTCTCTTGCCTTGCAGAATAGCGATTATGGCGCAGTAAAAATCAACATCAGAGCCAAGAATATTTTGAGGATTGATGAATATGGGCATTCATCAGATATCCAAGTTCTTTTTAGTTCAGAGACCCATCTTGACAAGTCTAAACACACTCTTAACCTGCTCAAGCCCTGGTTGCTATAATTTCCCAGCAACAGCTGACTGAGGAGCAAACCCACCCTCAAGCAGCCCCTCCTTTCTGAGGGTTGAGCACTTTGAGGCCTCCCCCCTTCTGTTCCTGCCCAGGGGCTAAACTTACTCCTTATATGAGGCTGATATAGGAGGTTTTACTTCAACACTTGTGTAAAATTCTGATACTCTGCAAGTAGAGAATACATATGGATAATTCACATAATAATGACCTTTTAATAAGCTTTTAATAACCCAACACATTACATGGGAAGTAGCACTTTGTCCATCTATGCTTCTTTTCATGACAGAGCATAAAGGATTGTGGCTTACTTGGGGAACAGCATCAGCTGACAAACATATATATTTATTTGAAATTTAAACAAACTCACAATTCCTTAATCAAGCCCAGCCATACACATATTCAGTGTTGCAAGAATTTCTGAAAGAGAAATGAGGCATGGGGCAAGACAGTGAAAGAAGCCCTTCCAGACTCCTCCTTTTCCATAGTCTGGCTTAAGCTCTGCTGGTATAAACTCTGAAAAGGGCATCACGTCCAAAAACATCTGCTAGCTTCAATGCCTTCATGCCAGAAAGTTTAATGCAACCTGAAACATGATATTACAGCCAGAAGTCATACAACTTCCAATCAAATAGACTGGTACAAACTGCATTTTAAAATTCAAAAGAACAGTTCTGAGGGCAAGAACAAAATCCTTGCCAAGTTTTCAGTTTGTATAAGAAGCTGAAACTCAATGTGGACAACAAATGAGCAACAATGACAGGAGATTGCCATCTGGCCCTCTTATTTTTAAATTAAGAGGCACAACAGGATGAACATGCAAAAAGAAGCAACAGGTGACAGATTAGTGCCTTCAATCTCTCTTGAACTGATCCCTAAATTATGCAGATCAAGGGAGGCTCAGGTGGTATGTGGACTGATACAACTCACAAAACCTTGACAAAGCAGATGTAATTGCAATTTAAGTGCTTTTAAATGTCTTTTTTTGTGAAATTGTTCTGGTTTCCAAAATAACTGGATTTTGATAGAGACAGTTTTGAACTATCTTTGGGAATCATTAAACTGCTATCACATATGAAGATCTCTGTGGACATTTTTGTTTTCTTTTCACTTATCTGGTATGCTTTTAAGGAGATTCTGCAGGATGGGATTTATTTATTCTGTCTCTCAAAGTCTGCACTACCTTAACATGTTAATTAACATCAATATCCTTATAATAATTCCATTAGAGAGAAGTTTAACATAATAAGTTTCAAAAATTAAATTTTTAGCCACAGGAAGAAGCAGGACAAATTATGTTCAGTCTGCTTATAAAACATTCTGATTTCTCCTCTCTTTTGCAAGAGGAGAATAGGAAATACAGGAAAATGAAAAGGCCAACACTATCCACGCTGAAGTTTATATAGTTTCACACAAAAGCACTGTTTATCTTCAAAGAAGACAGCTTTGGATCCAAGCACTTTGAAAAGAAATGACCTAAAAGTATGTGTGCTTCTTAGCATACTAATGGCTCTGAATCTGAGCAATTCTGCTTAACCCTTCTGCTTGTCCAGTGCATACACTTCTTAGTTAAAACCCCAAAATACATCAGAAGGAGAATTCTAATTATATGTTTCATTAGCTTTCAGAAAAAAATAGTATGCACTACTGACTTTTAGGTGCTGTAATAATGCTGCTGGGTTCTGCTTTTTCCCCCTGAACTAATTTATTCTGTTTCAATAAGTCCCTCTCCAGTAGGAGACGAAGATGTTTTGTGAAGAGTGGAAGGCAGGTATATTTATTTTAGACAATTGCTGGAGGATGGCAAATGGACAGTCAATATATTTTAGTTAACTCTATTCAGTTAATATGAACAAGTTTCATCTGAATATTAGAACAACTGCTAAAGGACATGTTAAAAAACAGCTTTTGAAAGTTCAAGGGAAAAATAAAGGATGAGCTGGGTTTTTTAATGCTTTTTTAAAGATTTCTCACAGTTGGCAGACTTTCCCCTAATATCTACCTCTTGAAAATGCATTGAACCAATTTTAATTAATCACTTAAAATTCTTTCAAGGAGTTACATGTATATCTGACAGAAATTTAATATAAAAAGGACAGAAAAGTAGATTTACATTTTTCACGCACAAGCTCAGAGGGTCCAAGGCAGATAAATTTTCCTCCCTACTGCCTGTTCCTGAGAAGTATCAGGCACCAGTAAAATGGAGCTCTTGTTGCTAGCATCCATTAAAGACCGTCTCATGTTCTCCTCTCTTCCACACATCATCACCCCACACCTTTTTTCCTTCCCCTAAATCAATTAACATTATGATAATTTTGTTCCTGACTCCTGTTTTTGGCTTGATGAAGCTGACTTTCTAATCAGGAAGGGTAAATGTTAAAGTCAAGTGCAATCAGGGATTATTAGGCAAGAAGTGATTATAAGAAGTATTTAAAGATAACAACTAATGCTGTACTAGTATAAAAAGCAAACACCCTTGAAACAAACCAAATGAATTACGCTATCTGTCTGTGATTTAACACAGCACAAATAACCTAAAAATGGGTTGATATGCTCCTATCTTATCTTCATCTTAGAAAAGGAAACATTTTTGAGGGAGATTTAACCACAGAAAATCTTCATGAGATCTGATACTGTTATTTATTTTGACAGCCAACATAGAAAGCAGAGACTGAACAGAACTGGAAACTTAAGTCCCCAAAAATTTGCTGTGTTTCAGACCAAGTGTGGATGTAATTTGGTTGATGAAAAGTGAAGAGCAAACTCTTGGTGTGGTGTATGTGCACTGCCCCTGTTCTGTCAATGCTGACTGTCAGCTCTCCAACAGAACACACCCAGCAGAAAATGACAGTAAATGATGTTATGAACATCAGGGAGAAGAGCTTTTGTTTGTACTTGTAAGAAATTCAGATAAAGACTTTTTCAGACAAGGTCACAAAATACCGCGTTTATAATATGGTCAGCAACATCTCCCCATTACACATGGAAATGCAACAAAGAAGACAGATGCATTTTCTTCTGCTGCTCCCAAGATCTTTAAAAATCATTTAAATCCACTTTTTTCCTTCTTTTTTTTTTCTAAAATAAAAATCATAGGGTATGGATCTGTGGGAATTTAACTTTTGTTATCGTTAGTCCTTTCTCATGTTAGAGATTGGACACACTAGTTACAGTACAATTGCCATGATCTCCTACAGGATTTCAGCCATAAGGGAATAAAAACACATCATGGGATATGTACAGATACACAGATGTTTCCTCAAGGAAAATCTGGATCTCACAAAACCTGGAAGTACAAGTTTTACTAGGTGCCTAAAGGAACTTTACAGAAACCAGTAAAATTAAGTCATTATGAGAATTATGAGAATATGATAATATTCTCTAGGGAAATGGAGTATTCAAGTGGAACCATTCTACAGAAATTCACCTGTTAAAAAAAAAAAAGACATGCAAAAATGCTTCAGTGGAGGAAGAGGCTTCACTGAGAAATGTTCATGTTATCATCACTTGGAAATCCCTACAGAGCTAGCTCCACCACTAGGACATCAACAGAAGTAAAGCATGAGCCAAGTTTGTCTGTTCAGGGCTTTGGGAAGGCACATTGTTTTTAACAATGTGTTAAATTGTGTGGCAGAGTTCAATTTCCATCTTCTCCATAGGTGCTGACTGCTCAGAAACTTGTGACAAACAAGCCGACAAAATGCCAGCACTTCAGAGTATTTAAAGAATGATTTCTATGTCCTTCCAGTACTCAGCTTGGTAGCTCTGAGTCCCTGGACAAAGCACCTGGATCACCCTGTCATTGTTGTGACAGGTGGCAGGAGTGGATTGCTAAGTGCTGCACGGGTAGTAGATATCATATCACAGATGCAGGAGGAGCAGTGTGTTTGAATACAGCCTTACAGCACAAATGACCATTTCTGATTCCCTTTTCCCTCTCTGCTAGGGCCAGAGCAGCCAGGCTGTGCTGGCGCCTCCTGCTCCTGCCAGTGGCCACCACAGTGCTCTGCCCACCCCACCCCATCCAGCCTCCCACAGCCCTGGGCACCCGCAGGAGCTTTGCAACAAGGAACACCTGCAAGGGGCTGCTCCCTGCTGAGGAGAAAGCAAGCTGTGGACTGTTTCTGATGGACACAGAGATGAGTTTAATTCGAGTTTGTGAAGGCAGGTGCTCAGACATCAAGGGTTGCCTCCATGCCCTACCACTTGGAACTGAGAAGTTCAGATTTTTCTGCATTTTACATTTATTTTTGATGTACTTCCATTAATTATATTTTTCATAAAACACCCACAAAGAGAAAACCAACTAGAACTTGTTTTTAGAATTAGCTATTATTCTAAGTGGTAACATAGAGAAAAAAATTAAAAATTCTAAAAATCTATCAGTACAATAACAGAGATTGCTCATTGCTTTGTATCCTAGCAACAATAGCTGTTTGCAAATCAGGCAATATAGACAATATAAAAAAATACAGAAGTCCAAACTTTCCACATGAAACAAATAAAATAAAATGAAACAACTTGTAAAATGACTTCTTCCCACATGTAATAATTAAATCAAAAGTCTAAAGAACTTTCCTGTTGTATTCCTGAATCAGTTTGCAAGTCTCAGGATCCTAAGTATGTGTGATATGGTTCCAAAAATTGAAGGTAAATCTAGGATCTCGGAAAAGTATTTATTAAGTGTCTTTTAAAGTTTCAGATGCTCCTGTAAAATATTCTATCTAGGAAATTATAAAAATATGAATGGAAAAATATTCATAATTTTGACTGGAGTTATGCTTTACACCTGTATAATACCAGACAAATAATTAGCAACCAATGACACCTAAAACACTGCTAAAATCATACACCAACACAACTTTGAATCTGAGTAATTTCATTCATTATGAGCCCTGTGGGGAATCAGTATGACAAGTTCTTCCTCCCCACTTCAATTATGGATATAACACAAGTAAATTAAGGCAAGTCAATATTCTCAGAAGTCAATTCTATATATGCCAATGTCTGCTCAGAAGTTTTAAATAATAATTTATGCAGAGCAAGGAACACTTGGGATTTGGTTTTGATCTACTGCTGTTTGTGTTTTGTTTTTGTTTTTTTTTTAATCTAGTGGGGTTTTTGCCACACAAATTTAAATGGATTAACATTTATTTAAAAGAATCTTATACTCTACTATCATTTCATGTTTTCCTCATTTTCAAAATCTTTCTCTCCTATTCATTTCCATACTTATGCAACATATTTATTTCTTTCAAGCATCAAGGCATCTTGCAAACTGAAGAATATAAACCACATTGGTGCCATTAATGTTTTATGATAGTGATTTTGGGATCTCTGTGCTACCTTATCCTCCATTACTTCTTTTATATGTAGTCATAAGACAACAAAAACTAAAGCCAATTGCCATGGTTCCATGACAAAAACAGGCACTCAAGAATTTAATTATTCCAGATATGTGAATATAAGGAGAAAAGATGAAACGATGATCTTCATTGTCAGCAATAACTTTGGCAGCACAAGGAGGTAAGGGCAAGATTCATGGTTAGTCTGTCTGATGTCCTTTAAGGACCTTGGGGATTTTATGTGGATGCATGCTGAAGTCTAACATTAAGAACATAGAAAAAATTCCTTCTCTGAGGTTTTACTTCCTTATTTTGGGATTCTTGAATTTTTGATGATTTAACGAAGCTGTTACCACCAGTCGGTAGAGACAGCAATGAAAAAAAGGGACAAGGGTGTGAGTTATGAAGCTTGTTTGCTGCACACTCCAGCTCTTTCAGTTATGGTTTGATGAACATCCTCTTGTAAAAAAAAAATTCTTGCAGATACTTGCAGCTCTTTATCCTCTGTCCAGAATAGATTTTCTTGAACTGGTCCATTATAACACAATTTGAGTTAAATAACTGTCCTATCAAGGCCTTTCCCTGCATCCAGCCCATCTTCAGAGGAGTTACCTCCCATGATTTCAAGAGGGGCTGAGAATTCCCCTGGCATTGTAGCAGCAGGAAGCTCCCACTGTTCCCTGCTGTCTAACTCTCCCAGACAAATCAGCAGCAACATCCAATAATTAAAGCCACATTTGAAGGTTTCTGTGACTGAGAGCCCCAAGTGCAAGTACTCCATCTCATCCACCTGAATTTTACACCCAGGAAAAAAGCCATGGGAATTTCTCTCCACTACAGCCATGCTCTCTGTGCCACTGCCACCACTGTGGCTTTCTGTCCCTGCAGGAGAAGCCCTCATTGCTGCAGGCCTCTATACCATTCCCTTTCTGGAAGAAGAAGTAATATATTAATATCTTGCAATGTCACCTCTCCTTTGATTTTTAAGTGTATACATAATCACACCAAATACTAATTCATCTCTACAGCAATATTATTCATTTTAGATGTTAATCTTAGCCAAATTCTAATAGATTGCAATCTAGAAAACAATAGTTTTCACATCTTCCCAGAAGGAATAAATTAACTGCTTGTAAATCATTAATTTGCAGCTCTCCAATGATCAAGGCTGTCAGACTAATGTGATTTTAAACCAATTAGGATTTGTTCTTTTGTTCATTCAAACCATTAACAATAACATGAGCATAGTAAGAATTTATATTAAAATATTAGTTTTCAATTGAAAGAGAAAGATTGCATATTTCACTACTTCATGTACCATTTCCCAGCAGCTGCAGCTTATAAAATGTTAAGTTAAAGGAGTTCATTTTAAACACAACTGGCAAGCTGTGACTGATGCACCTGACTGGCAATGATCTGTATCTAAAAACCTATAGTAGGTTTTTAACTTGTCCTCCACTCAATCTGTATCTTTAAGATTGTTCCATTTCTCTGGTGATGTCTTATTTTAGATCACACACTATCTTTTGGATCAAAGTTGTCAGGCATTGTATTTTCTGCATTCTAGGCCCACAGAACATCTACAGCCACATAATACAATAACGCTGAATTATAGCCACATATTTATATTTACATTCACTTTTTCTGCAGTTGTTTGTGATTCCTTAAACAGACACAATTAAGTACTTGGGTTTTACAAAGCTGTTTCCAATATTTATCCCCTTGTGCAATTTCATACAGACATTTTTTGAAGATCAAGTGGGTCTAGTGATCTTGACCAGCTAGACTGGAAACTTGACAAAATAATCGAGTTTTTATTCATTTCCCTCTTCTCTTCACCTTTAAAACCTGTTGGAAACTTAAACTAGCTTGAAAATTCACCTGATTTCTTCCACTGCTGAGCCCCACAAAGTGTTGCAGCAAAGCTTAATGTTTCGTTTGTATTCAAAACCTAATGAAAAAAATTAGTTGAAAAGTAGATGTGACATTTCTTTTAAACACTATCATAAGAAGCCAGATGATACATTCACCTGCTGCTCATGCATGGCAACAGTGAATTAGAAGATACAGATTTGTTAATGAACATTTAATTGCTGTGGGACTGAAGGTGTCTTGGTTTTTATGTTGCAATATTTCTAAGGCTGCACCCATTAAATGCAAATGAGTAAGAAAGCAGTCTTGAGAGATAAAGCAGGAAAAATTATGCATATTTTATGTCCTTATTGAATTTCAATACTCTTTGAGGTCTGACCCTTTCTCTGCCCTGAGTCCATGGTTGTGATGCTATTTGCCTGCTTAATTTTCAGCCTGTTTCTTGAGAACTGCTGTTCAGCACCTTTTCCCATTGGCTGGGGGTTCCTCCAGAGCCATCCCCAGGCTCTCCTCTCAACGCTCTCTTTGAGCTATTTCCTATGTATATGATTTTTTTTCCAACACAGAAGAAAATAAGAAAAAAGAAGTCCAAACCAAAAAAAACTTCTTGAATAACTCAGAACACACATATGCTCACTGTGAACACTTTTGGTAATTTAATGATAAACCTAAAGAAGGTTTAAATAAATAATTTAAATAAAAATAATAAATAAATTATTGATGGTAATTTAATGATAAATGTAATGAAGAAGGATAAATACCTGATCCTTACCCTGCTGTTTTAGAGGGGGACAAGCTGAGATTAAAAAGAGTTAAATAGTTTGACAAAAGTACCCAGCAACACGTGGTGTGTTCCAGCCACCTGCTCCAGGGCTCTCTGTGTAACCAGTCCTACCCATTAATCAGAGCTAGTTATTACTCTGGGTTCTGAAGGAAGAAAAAGAAAACAAAAACACTTTTAATCTAAACTTGTTTTCATCCTGTCTTTCTGAAGAAGGGAGAGATGTCTGAAAAGAGAACCCTTCTCTGACCAGTTGAGTTGTCACAATGAAGAAGGCACTCTCAAAATCTTTCTTAATTAATGAGTATATGAATTGAGGGAAGACGTCAGGCTGAGAGTCGTCACTGAAACAATAACTGACTGACTGTAAACCAACAGGACAAGTTCCTCAGATGCTATAAAATCACAGTAGCACCATCTGGCACTCAGTGAGTCCTTGCGGAATTGAGCTGCCTGACTGAAAAAGGGAAAAATGCACTGTCCTGTCTACTACTTCTTGTTAAAACCTCAAGTTTCTCTTAATAACTTCAAAAACTGCATTATATTTTTAATCTCCCATTCCCCAGCTATCTTGAGAGCATTTCTCTACACCATACATGTAGTGGTATTTCTTAGTTGGCTTACCCTTAAGAGTATTTTATTCTTCTCAGAAATACTGAGACAAATACACTGGAGAAAACTGATATTCTAACACCAGCCAAATCATGACAGTTGGAATCATAGACAGGAAATGCTTCAGAGCATGAGGTGAAAAATTATTCATTTTTCTTTCTGCATTAGACACAAACCCTTCAGTGGTAGCAAATAGGAATAAAACCTTAGAACAGCTCGCTGCCAGGCTGAAGGATGAGCAGCATTAGAAGTTCTGGAGTTCATTACCAAAGATTCTGACTGCTACTGCCAAAGCTTTTGTAAGGACACCCTGCTGATACATTTTGATATTGACAGATTAAAATCATGGTCATGGCAAAGACATGGACACAAAATCAAATATTTTGGTGTGTTAGTCACAACAATCATTCCAATTGCCTCTCAAACCACCTGCACCAGAGGAAATAAAACCATATTTGTGCCCCCATGTTGAACCAGAACATAGTAACTTTCTTAGAAAAGCCCTTTGATAACCTCTTTCACTTGGTTATTTTCCAGCTTATCTAGCCATTAACGATGCATGTTTACTAAAATCTACTTGGCATTTCTAAAGGTGTTCTTTTCCTCCAAATTAACACCAGAATGGAGGCTGATAGCACTCTTTCTTAGCAAACAAGGATCTGGCATATAAGAAATAAAACTGTGCTATTAAATATGTCAATAGAAAACATTTTATATCTGAGTTTCATGACTCGGCCCATGTGTTGTTCCCTACCATACCCAGAGTCAGATAAATAATATTTTATGATTCTGTGCAAATGAAAAGGTAATATAGTTTTGATTTATTGCTAATAAAGCCACCAACACTGTTATCTTCAGGCAAGGGAAAGTTTGTGCTCCAGATCATAATTCCTGTTCTTAGAAAAGGTTGTATCTACTTTAGAAAGGGAAGCACTGTATTGAAATGGTAAACACAAGTCATACTTGCATGGGACTGAACCTGCAAAGGTGAGGGTACACACAGAAAAAAGATATGTGTCTTTTATACTATATACTGTATCTTTTAAATATATAGAATATATGCACATATAAAAGAAGACAGATATGTATCCTGCAGGATTTTTCAGTGGGTTCACCCTTTCCCATTATTGCAGCTGGTTCAGGGCTAGATGAAGCATCACTAGACTTTTCTTCCAGCCACGTGCCTTAAGATTTCCTGCTTTTCCACCAAGGTTCCACCACTCTCTAGGTTTATGTTCTTAAGCTTCCACATCAGGTGATGTCTGAATTCACCTAAATTCAAGTGTTATCTTTCCTTGCTTTGAGTGCCATATTTTTCTAGTTTTTCATGGCACAAGATCCTCACTTAATATTAACTCTCAGCTAAAAACACTTACTCAGTCCTCAGTTTACCCACCTACCATTCCCTAAACTATTCTTGCTTTTAACTCAGCAACACAGACCAACTTCTGTCATATATTCTGCCAAATATCCCCAGTAGTTTACAGTGCCAATATAACCTGAAGGTCTCTCTTCTGTATCAAAACAAATCAATGTTTTGCCAGCATCATCTTAGGAACAGAATGGGGATATTCCCCCAAAACATCTTGAGTACTACCAGCAAAGGTCAATTTGACCCAAAAAAAAGCACTTTTGATCCCTAGGCCTTCACAGCCCTGCTAGTGGAGGTACTGAAACAAGTTCATTCTAAACTAGAAAAGATCTTATTGATATAGCCTAAATTCCTACCTAAGAGTCAGCAGCTACTCTGCAAACTATTCAAAGGCCTACAAAGGAAGTTGAGGGAACAGTGATTTAGTTCAAATAAATTATAGATTGGCTTTGGTTCAGAAGCTAGCACATGAAATTTAAATATCTCATATAGAAAGGCAGACTAATTGATTCAAATTGCTTTTGGTAGCTTACCAGCTGTGAGTAAAAGCAGCACTACCCCAATTACAGAAAGGCAGAAATCTTGTTCAGACAGGCACAGCATTTATGAATGAGTGAGGTTTATACCCTATTGCTTGTGGGAAACAAGTGCGCCTTCACATCCTCCTTCTTCAATTATTTGCTTTTGAACTGCTGCAGGACTGCTGCCTTTACATAATAATATAAATTCTTGATGAAAATTTCAAAGAACCGGGGTCATCATCTTTTGTAAAGAAGCAGATCATTTGTTTTGTTCGTGCAGTGCCTGGCAGAGCACAGCATCTGTCTCAGTTGGGAGTTCTAGGCAAGGGTTCCATACAAGGACTTCAAGCTATCATACACATCTGCATCTTTGCAGGCTCTGGTGTTTTCCTTGGAAACAGAACTTTATAAAGCAGAGTTCTATTTTGTGCCAAAACGTTGCATTTGATGGTGCAAAATCATTATCTTTTGGTTTCATTTTCTTCCTGCTCATTTTCATAGTGGCTCAATTACTATGTTATTTATAACCTTTTCAGAGTCTAATTACATTGCATCAGATATCCTGAGATATTTCTGGATGGGTATTTTCTACACAAAAACTTCCTGCTTATTTTTGTTATTCCCCTTGCAGCTATGCAGTTCCGGCACACCACCAAGATTAATTAAGTGGGCACAATATTGCTGAAACCTCCTCTGGTTTGCTCTGTCTATCATCACTGAGATTTCTACAACCAGCAAAAGACCTGCTAAAGAAATATGTGACTAATGCTGAAACAATCCAGTTTAATGAGACCTCCTGGGAAACCACTTCTCCCTAAGTGATCAAAAGAGGAACTTAAATCCCTCTTTGTTCAAATGGAAAGGGTAACAGGCTGCATAAATATATACAGAAGCTATCTGTGCTGATCTGTTAAGCAGCCCAATAGCTTTAAATTACTTTATTTGAATTCACACTCAAATATAAATCTTGTTCATAAGGCTTTTTGTAGGCTCTGCATCTATAGAGCACAATTCTGCTGTCAACTACCTAGAAGAATTTATTTCCTAATTGCCTGACTAGTAATTCACTCTTATACTGTGAATATATTAAATTCTGGTAATTTCAACAAACCCTGTGCTACTTAATAGCTGCAGTGTGTGCTTACCAATGTGATGGTTACCTGTGTTCACAAGAATATAACAGCACCAAATTCATAGAGATGGTCAGAAAAGCAAAGTTTGGTGCTATTGGTGCTAACAGCTGAGATTACAGGATCTCTCCATCCTACCCATCCAATTGCAGGCTCTGAATCTTTATGGATCCTTATATATGAGACAGAGAGAGATAAAAGTTCCTGCTGTGAGTTGTCCTCTGAGAAAGCATCTGTATTCATGGAATACCAGAGATGTAGGCAGCTATGCTTCTAATTTTTCTAATTGACTGCCCATGATGCCCGGTAAGGTTCCTTGTCACCCATTCCAACCTTTCCTCTCTTGGGAGGCAAGAGGCATCAGAGCAGTTCTTGCTCTAAGAACTCAGCACAGTTCACTGTCTGCTTTTCTTTATGTCCTGATCTGCTCAGCTCACACCATTTTTATGCCTTCCTGCTGCCCTCCTTGGCTGGAATCCACTGTAGCTGCTGCTTTGAGGTGCCCTTGTCCATCATGTGTCGACATTTGTCTAAACTACAACCCAAAAGTACTTAACCTCCAAAGGATGAGGAAAAGAGGCCACCAACAAAAATGCAAAGGTTTTTTTTTAAGCAAGTCAAACCTTGTATCAAAAATCATAAAAAGAAATATAATCCAAACAGCAGGGCCCACTGTCATTTCTTTTCTTCTCCTTCTTACTTTGCCTGATTGGTTTTCTCTTCCCGGAGGATGGAACATCTTCCATTTCTGCATCTTGCATATTCTCCCACTCTTAGTTTGTTTTTAATTAAGTTATTGTTGGGCAGAGAGTCTTCAATTTCAGCCAATTTTGACCAAGCTCCAATTACATTTTAATTTAAATTGTGAAAGAAAACAAACTACTTCATATGGAATGCTTCTGCCTGATAATTTGGAAAATGCATATTTTAGAGAAGTCATCTTCATTAGCATATTTTAAAGAAGGTTTTATAGAAAAACCTCTTCCCATTTAATATGAATTTGCAGGGAAAATTGAGAGAATCCCACTGAATTTTGCTAACATATTTTAAGACTTTTAACATTAATTAAATAATGTTTGATCACAGAGAGAAAAATGCATCAAATTTCACAGAAAACCAGAGCTTAAATGGCTTAAGTTAAACGCAGGTATAAAAGGAATGAGTTCCTCAGGGCCATACATTATTGTGAAGGAAATACAGTTGAACAAGTTAAACAGAGTGGGAGATGTCAAGAGGGAAGCTGTAAGCTTTCAAATGCCAGGGTACAGCATGGAATGAGTGACAGTCCTTGCAGCTCTAAAAGGGACCCAGCGTGACTGGAATTGTCAAGGATTTTTGGTACAGCAATGAATCTCTTGTGTGTGATTTCCTTTCTTTTTAATCTTTCCATTTCCTTCTTTCTATTGACTGGAAATCTCTGGAATACAAACAGCACAAAATCTGCACAGAAGAATCAAACAGAAAATATAGTCAAAGAACTGATAGGAAGATTACATCAGGTATTTGTTTTCTCTGAACCAATATTATTGTGGATTTGTTGGTCATAAATACAGGCTGGGAAGAGGTGAAAAGCATCCAAGTATGGACCATTTCAAGATGTTTTCATTATTTTATTTCTCTTCCCTTTTCTTTAAAATACAGACAAAGGTAAAGAGAGGTATAACTTGTTCTGCTGCTATTACTATTCTCTTCTAGTGGAGGCCTGAACCTCCAGAATTCCATTCATGCCAATGGATCCTGACAGCTCTAATATAAAAAGCTGCTTCAAGGAAATGAATGTATATTTTTCTTTCCCTGTTGAATGACTAAAACCTTGTATGGTGATATTTTTATGAGAACTTTCTGAAATCAAGTACCAACCTGCCAAAGCTGCTAGGAAACAGTATGGGCCTAGCCTGTCCCTCTGCCCCAATATTTACCACTGGTTCAAGTACTGAGTGTGGAATAGTGAGGAGAAAGGGAAATGGGGGGATTTGGGCACCTCCTCAGAAGGATCTTGGATGCAAGGCCATGTGCTACAGGAGGTAGGTCAGAACTAACACAACCAGCCTGGCAGTTGCTTCCCTCTGCATCTCCAGGTCAGGGATTCTTACTCCTGAGGCATCTTGGTGGCATCCAAGATTTGCTGTTCCCCAAAGCTGAAGAAGCATAAGAATGTCAGCTTCAGCAACCTCAGAAGAGCTTTTTCCATGGTTATGCAATCACTGGCAATTCCAGCAAGTGGCCATTGCTCTTTCCCTGTCACTCTGCCTTTCTCTTGCTGCCCTTCTGTTTCAACTCAGACCTCTCTGAGTACGGCCTGAGAGCCTGCTGCAGTGGGGACAGCAGGGATAGAGAAGAGCAAACACTGACAGCTCTGTGTAGCTGCCATGGTCGCTGGGGTAGCTCTCATCACTACCTATACATCTAGTGAGAAAACCATCTCATTCACCACAAGGTCATTTTGGTTGGACAGGACTCTCTTGAAGTCATCTTGATCAATCCTCAAATCCTTTTTCACCATTTCCTGCTTGGTGCCTTAGATAATTTGTTTTAGTCACTCTCACTTAAAGGGATAAAACCACAGCTGTGCAGTTTTCTTCTGACCTTAAATATGAGTATTAGGCTTCAAAATTGGAAGTCAGCTTCGCAGTGTATTTTGTATGTACATTCCAGAATAAAATTAAAAAGTGACTGACACTTTTTTTAGTGACACACACTGTATGTCACCCCATTTATGCTGCCTAGTCCATGCTTGCACTAAGATTTTTTCCATGTTGGAAAAGTAAAAAATCAAGTTTTGTTTGCCAGTAAGTCAAACCTTTAACCATGATAACTTGTGCCTTTGTGCCATCCTAATAATGATTTGTATCAGTATTATGGAAATGAGAATTCAATTGTGTGTCTGTGCTACCAAAGGACACTGGGGCTCCTTTTTGAGGGTCTCAGAGTGACTCCAGCTGTAGGGCTCAGAATGGGATTGAAGCAGGAAACGTGGGAAATGTCATGACCCAAGCATTGCTTCTGCTTCCAAGCTGAACCTCACCTGTGCTGCCTGAAAGACTTTTCATCATCCCTAAGAAAGTGAGCAAAACTGAATGGGTTCATCATTGCCATTGTCTATTTTGTCTTTTTTAACCTAAAAAGCTCTGGTAATTCTTGAGGAATTATTCCAGACTTGGAATTAATGAGATACATTATTTGCTGCACCCTGCCAGCCAAGATAACTGAAACTGCCCTAGCTCAGATTCCTGGAGCAGTCAAACTGAGATAGCAGGAACTCCACAGGGACCAATTTCTCACTGAGCAGCTTCTCTTAACCCAGACAAACCACCAGGACCCAGCAGCTGGCTGGATTCCAGTGCCCATTTCCAGCTGCTCAGACAGCACTGCTCCAGCTGCTGCAGACATAACCTGAGTGTGGTGACTCAGCCAGCATTTAAAAGGGGATTCAAACCCCTGGAGGTCTTTCTCATGGACTTTGTTGGGTTTAAACACTTCTAAGTGAAAAGACAGTACATGCTAGAGATTAATGTATATACATGAATGTATTGATACATGACTGGCCATTAGATCAGCAACAACAGGTTAACACACAGAATTGATTTATAAAGCTAGAGGGTTTATAATTGCTTATAACATTTGATGAAGATATAACCAGTAAATTTAAAGGATTTGAGATGCTTCTTCACTTAGGGCATAGTGCTGATTTAAAAGAGAAAACTAGAATGTAGTTTTCAATGAGCATAGTAATCCAAGTTCACACCAATATGACATATATATAAGTATGTGTGAGAAAAGGACTGACAATGATAATTATTACCACTGAAGATGATTTGCATTAAATGATGATTAAGTAATTAAACATAATTATTTAAAATCTTTCCATTTCCGTCTTAGCATGTTTGATTAAAATGTCACATAAAATAACAAGGTCCTGTATTAAATAAAGCATTATTTCAATATAAAAACCAAAGCTTATCTGTAGAACAAAGAGTAAGAAGTTTTTTTCATTACTTTCTGTTCTAGTGTGTTAGTTATAGGTGATAATTTCTTTGAAGTAACTTTGAACTGGGGAGGAGCTGTTGTGTGTTGTTTCTTTCTTCCTCACACCATTCAGCAGTTGTTCACAGAACCACAGAACAAGCAGAGTTGGAAGGGACCCACAATGAATATCAAGTCCAGTTGCTGGCCAGAGTCACAAGAGTCACACCGAGACTCCTGTGCCCAAGAGCCTTGTCCAAACACCTCCTCAGCTCTGTCAGGGTGGTGCTGTGACACTTCCTTGGCACTGTGCAGTGCCCAGCCACCCTCTGGGTGAAGAGCCTTTTCCTGATACCCAACCTAAACCTCCTCTGACACAGCTTCAGGCCATCCCTCAGCTCCTGAGCAGGGCTCAGAGCAAACACCATCTCCATGGTGCAGTAATGAATTGCTGCCTCTGCAGCAAAGGAGAGATAGGCTGACGACATGGCAAGGCATTTGAATTGGTTTCCCACATTTAGACATTTAAATTTAGTTGTATGCAATCTGCTACTGAAAGATACCGTGAGGGATTCATGTGCTCTATGCTCCAGTTGTCATGATTCATCTGAACTATTTTAGATCTCCATGTCAGGATGGGATAAATCCAGGCCTAGAAACACTGGTTTTCTTTTGTACTTTAGCACTAAAGAGGAGTCTTTATTTTGACAAATAAGAGTAGTTCATCTTGCAACTTAAAATTATACAAAATGAATGTTGAACAACTTATTGCATATATATATATTAGAAACTTCTGTAGACATAATGACTGCCAACCTCCAGTCACTTCCAGACACTTGCCATTGACAGGATAGATAGAAAGAAATCTGTTGGATATTCTTGGTCTAAGTGTTTCAAAACTTAAAGATAAAAAACCTTTTTCTTGTTTTTTTTAGGTGAGAAATTCATCAGAACCTGTTCTGTGGGGCAAAATCTTTGCCTCTAAATGATCAGCATTCTGTCTCTTGACTTTCCCCGCCTCATAGCCATCAAAAATTTCCTTACAGGTGTAAGACCTAGGAAAGACAAAGTCTATTATTGTTTAAATTGGTACCTTAGAATACTGAAAGTTCCACTTTGAGCAAAAGACTAAAATTCCAGTTGTAAGAACAAATTTATCAACCATATGGAAGGGGAAGCTGAAATCTTACAGGTATATCCTTGAGAGTTTCTACTAGAGCACTTACAGAACTGTAGCACCTTTATAAAGGGGAAAAAACCCAGAAATTAATACAGAAAAATATAATTGGTCTGATGCTTGCAGATGGGGAAGAAAATAGAAATTATATTTCAGACTTTTTTTATTTCAGCAAAAAATAATCTTGAAATCTTAAAACCACATTAAGATAGCATCTCCCGTACACAGAAGGAGTTAGAGGTAACAGTGAAGGGACCAACCCAGAGCAAAGATGACCATGCAGAAGGACCTGGGGCCCTGCAATATTCAGGCTACAATGGGGCCATTTTTAAAGTGAGTTTCCCCATTTCCAGTTCATGACTGTGACAGGGCATAGTATTGAAAACTGAGAGGTGGTTGTGGTCACAGCATTTGGAGTTCTTCCAGAGTAACCTTCAGAGGTTTTAAAATGAGCACAATCATTTCTGTAAGTGCTCATTCATTTTTCATATGCCCAGTCTGTCTTCCATTCTGCATTTAAATGCATTACACTTGCACTTGCACTTTTAATGGATATCTAAGATTTTAATGGAATTTCAGTGAACCGCACTTTGTATTTCCCCCAAAAAGAAATGATTCATTAGGATCTGAATCCAAGCTCCTTTTTTGTTCTGGCTAGAGAGAAGATAGCCTGGAGGTATATTGTATTAATTCCTAATATAAATGAAGTTAGATGACTGCAGAACATAATGGTTATTTATGCTGAATAAGAAAGCAGGCATAGCAATGAAAATGTGAAATGGAAGGGGACAGAACAGAAAATACATTTCCGCAAACTAGGGAATGAAGTAAGAGGGCAGAAAGTTACAGAAAGATTGCATACAGAAATGTATTCAAAGTGTAGGTACTATTTTCTTTCAGATACCATAAGCGGAATAGGATTTTTTATCATATTAAGAACAGTTTTACAAATGCAACAGAAAAAAGCATACAGGTGAATGATCACCAGTAGCTAACAAATGAAATAAAAGTTTTAGGTACATTGTTTAATTTTTCAATTCCAGTCACATTCCCTGCAGGAGCTGTCTGATATTCTCCACTTGGAATAAATATAAAGACTTTATAAAGAAATGTATTTCAGAGTGTATTTCTACCATTTTTGGTAGAGTAGACTTAATAACAGATGTGTGCATGCCATGGTAGATGAGCATGCAGAACTTTAATTACAGCTATGTCAATTTTAGACCCCAAATCTTGTTAAAAACACTATTTCATTGGAAAAGCTTGGTTGCATCAACTGTGTAGCTATCCTTTACATTTTGAAATCCTTTATATTTCAGAATGCATTTGTTAAAGGTGACACCATTTATCTCAATTTTCTAGTTCACCAACATGTCCCAGAACTTTTTTTTACTAACCTCAAATGTTTAGCATTGTATCCTAAAATCCTAATTAAAGATGTATTTTGTGCCAGCAAAGAAATGATAAAGCAGTAGCTTTCATATGTAGCCATCAGGAAAGCAGGTAAAAATGTCCATTAAATGACTGCCCAGGACACGTATTCAGGAAGGTAAAAACACTTTTCCTTTCCTGAGCATATCCAGATTAGTGGGCCAGCAGCAGTTGCCTGTGTAAAGGACAACAGAAATAGAGCCCATTGAGTTCAGTATTTTGCTAAGCAATTTTGCCACGTCAGCCATCACAGTAAGGTTGGGGTTTCTACAATAAGCATTGACTACATTCAAGGCAACTAAGGGATAAGAGATCAAAAAGAGATTGCAGAACTTCAAACTATTGAACATGAAGTCTGTTCTTTGAAGCTGAAAATAGAAAATATCTCCATTTTCAGGTTTGCTAAAATGTAAGAAATAAGGGCGGGACAGTTTAAACCTTTTTACTGCCTGTCACTCAGCCAGATCAACAATCAGGAAAGCAAACACATGGTCTGAACTGTCCAAAGATTCCCACTCAGGGATGTGAAGTAATAATCTTTCTTAGGAACATCAGGAAATAGAACCACTGTGATTCCTAAATAGAAGCTGCTGTTCGAAGAAGGCAGGATTAGCCTGAGGTATGTGGCCAACTCATAGAGGTAAAGTGGGCACCACACAAGTCACCCAAATCACTTTGCCAACACAGAAATTACATTACATTTTTGTACCCCTTGATTAATACATCTTTTAGCCTGTGTCTGAGGCCAAATTTCCTTTCCATCCACAGCATGTAATGTCTACAATGTCCCCTAGGAATCACACAGTGTGTGCTGGGGAGACTATCCATGCCTGCTCTAGGTATAGGTAGTCACCTCCAGGGTATCCCACCAACCCTTCAGAAAAATTGCTTGGATACTGTG
Organism: Loriotus luctuosus; assembly: GCA_035582745.1. Classification (NCBI taxonomy): domain Eukaryota; kingdom Metazoa; phylum Chordata; class Aves; order Passeriformes; family Thraupidae; genus Loriotus; species Loriotus luctuosus. Next base: position 6,353,190 of record JAWWEY010000036.1, on the reverse strand, counting down.
AAACAAAGTGAACAAACTACAGGAGAGTTAATACCATGTGCCACCAAGTTAAATGGAATGGATGACTAGGTAAGGCCAAGAAGCCTGAAAGGAACAGACAGGATTCAGTGTCCTGCTCCATAGGTCTCAAATGCTGGAATTGTTTCGCTGTTTCGTTTACTTATTATATTATGCTCTTTGTCTTCCTTCTATAGTACCCATTCTCCACTTTCTTCACACAAATAACCCATTTTTTGCAGAAGCACTTAGTAGAGATGTACATTGTTGAATCTAGTTCTCTGAGAGTCTCAACTAGAGACTTCTCACTGACTTCACCAGGGGTTGGACCAAGCCACAAGAATAGATCTGAGACCAGCTCTTTCAGAGGTGCTGTTACTTCACAAGTTGCTTCTCATTCACAAAATGGAATGATTCAATCATGAGAATCTGTCATTTCTTTCCAGAGGAATTATTACATTTGCGCTCAAAATAGTTCCAAGAAAGTAATTGTTTTATATAATGCCCATGATAATTGAACTGTGTGCTGCTGATAACTACACTGCAGAATTTCCTCTTTTGTAGCAAATAGGTTGAAAACTTCTGGATTTTACATCATAACCGTGAAACTTCTGTCACTCAGAAGCTTGTGAAGAAGAGTGACTCACTGAAGAAACAATTCTTTTTTACTTATCAAGTACAAACATGTGTTTCATAGGTATTATTTTTTCCTATTGGAGACTCTTTCTCACACTACATGATACTCCTAAGCAAATTTTTGCACCTTTTACTCACTGCCAACACTGCTTTTTACCTTACTGCATAAGTACCTTATACAGTATATTTGCAGTCAGAGAGAATCACAAAAGAAAAAAAAATAGATTCATCAGTTTAAAAATGTAACATATAAATAAACCACAAAGGACATACAAATTGTTAATAAAAGAACTGTCAGTTAACAGTATTTTCACTGTCAACAGAAACAAACTCCCTGCTGCAGAAGTGGTGGCTCCCATTCATTTTTCCATACATCTTTAGGAAGTCGGGTTATTGTCCTGTTGTGCTCTACAATACTCTGAGCCCACTTCTCTGGAATCTGCCATTTATTTATTCAGATGAACACATGTGTCTCCTATCAGAAGTCATAACTGTTTCTCAAAAATTCTATTACCTGTTGTTTGATTAAAGACTTGGTACATTTATGATGGTGGGTAAAAGAAGTGGGTGATGGACTGCCCCCTTTTCAGCCACCAGTTCCACAGACTTCCTGAGTCAGAGGGCTGGAGCCACCAGCCTTTGCAACTCTTCATCCATCCCCTCCCACTGCCGCAGATACTCTACTCTCTTCCTGCTCAGATTCAGGACAAGAACGCCATTACAAAAAAACTGAAGTTTATGCTAAAGGTATAAGGAACATCCCAACCTACCCACCTCAGCACAAGGAATAGCTCAGAAGCACCATTTAAACAAAATTATATGCTCACTTGATTTTAGCCACCACCGTCTTTCAGACCCTTTTCAAAAGGGTTAATTCCTGTTTAACTGTTCCCACTACACCCTGCCTCAGTAACAGATGTTACACACATCTGTGACCATTGATACTGACAATACTTGAACCACTCAACTTGTCCTTTGTCCTCAACTTTGCTCTTTGTCCTCAACTTTGCACTTTGTCCAAGATGTTATTTTATCGGTGAGGATTTCTTTCAGGACCTGTACATACACACTGATATTTATTGTGCATTATAATATGATTTCTGCAACACCAGAGCCAGAGGCTTGTGAGACACATACACAGATGTTTGGTTTCCAGCCCATCCCTGATTGATCAGGCAAGAATTCATGGACAGAAGGACTGTGTGGCAGGAGCCACAGTGAATAAAATAGGCAGGAGCAGCAGTGAATGAAATAATGCATGAATACACTGGCAGCAGTGATGGAGAATCTTCTTCCACCTGAGAAACACAACTAATAAGCACATCCTTTCAGATCAAAAAGGCTTTACAGCACTGTTTCAGGGGCAGTGGTCCACTAATCTGGCAGTTCAAGAGGGAAATACTTTCATTGGCCACTGAATTAATCTATACCTCGAATATTCATCATATCCCAGGAATACAGCTCTCCATTAAGATGACATCTGCATGGGGCATAATATGGCTTGCTTGTTCACCTATATTTGCTTCCCAGATCTCATGTTGCAAAACACCTGCCTCTATTTCTCTTCTCAGCAACCTTCCATGAAGGCTTTCATTTTCTGGAACACAGATTCCTGAAAGAATGACCTTGAGGGGATGGAAACAATGAAAGAATAATCCCTAAAAAAAAGCCCAAATCAAACTGCAGAGAGAAAACAGGTCTTTCAAGAGCAAGTTTTACAGCTTTTCAAGTATTTGATATTCCATGTTAATAATACAAACAACAAAACTTGTCCAGGTGCACGCTGAGTATTAGACTCTTTCTGAGAAGGTGCTAGTTCATGCAAGAATACATTTACTTATGAAACTAGAAGAACTTGAAAGTCTCTTACCATGCCAAGAACTTCTCACCCCTAGCCCTAACTGCTAATTAATCAAACCATCAGTTAATTGCCTGGTTTTAGATTTGTTCCAAAATGCCTAAATACCAGCTTAAATATTACACAGGAAGATATTACTGCAAAAAGAATGCCATAATGAGGATAAAGCAACCTGTCACTTGAACTCTCTTTAAATTTATCTTGTCATACACATACACAAAATGAGGCATTCCAAATTTGCCAAATGAACCAGGCAGCTCTGCCAATTTCTAAGCATTAATCCTTTCATGTCTCCCATGAAGTATTAATCTTATCATAGATTACTGCCCAATGGTGCTTTATCTTGTACTTCATTTATATCAGTTAGATTCTTTGAGTGGTCTGCTCCAGAATGGAGGTTCTTGAGGAAAAAAAACCTAATAGAACAGCCTCAGGCTTGGGGTTTCATTTTCCCCTGCTTTTTCTTTAGATTCTGCTTGAACACAGGAATTACTCCTTACATATCACCATCCAATATACTTAGGCCAGTATGTTTTTTCATTTGCAAATGCTTCAGAGACTGATCCTCATTCTGTAGATGTGTTTATGGTTCTACCTGTCCCACCCAGTGACCAGCATCACCTGTGTCACCCTGGGGAGCCCAGACATCCTTTTAACAAGGCCTTATCCTGCACTTGGAGGCTGGGGAGCTGCAATTCCCTCCCCTGTGGATCATTTCCAGAAATACTCACTTTGGTATGCAGCTGACACGAGCAGGAAGGCTGGACATGCCAGGCTGCAGCTGGCCTTTCCTCCTGTCAGGCCATTGCATTCATTTTGATGGATGTTCTTTGTACAGGGGTAGGAGATTGTGCTGCTTTTGCTGCAAAGGCAAAAGGATTCACTAATTATTGCAGTTATTCGTTACCCTGCTGAGACAAATGTTATGAAGAACAAAACACAGAATGCTAATCTGGTGTGAGTTTTGAGTATCACTCAGGGAATTTAAGCACTATGAAAAGATCTTGTGGAATCAGAAATGCCGCCTGGTAATAAAAATAGAAGAAGGGACTTGTTCTCTAATTACCAGACATGAATTTGAGAAATTTGTCTTCCAAGGCACCATGACTTCGCAGTTCATTACATTCTCAATGACTCATATAATGAATATGTCCTTTTAATTGCTCTGTGTTGTCTTGACCCTTATATTAAGTGGATCATCCATTCTTTCAAAGATAGTGGCTACCCTTGTGTTCACAGACAACTGCCTTAATCTAAGTGGACCTGCTGCATCCAAATTCTAGCAAGTAATGACAATCCAGATGAAGAGCACAGCTACAGAGACTGGGGAATAATCCAGGGTAGGAGAGAGAATCTTCTCAAAGTACAGAAGAGAGCTGACAAAAGAACAAATTAAAGGAAGATGTACATGAGAACCAGAGGGTTAGAGCTTTCAATTTTTGTATTACATTGATATCACAGATCTAGTATCATATGGTGGGGTCCTCATATAGATACACCTGTAATAAACTGCACTGACTCTGCTTCCCATGAGAAGGTATTAAAATTTGTAAACCGAACAGTCCTTTACCATTTGACACTAGAGTTACACATAGAACATGCACAAGTCTACACATGAAACATCTCACAGAGGTACTAAATCTCAGGAGGGCTTTAAGTATGTTTGGAATGTGGTATGCTGACTGAATGTCTTCAAAATAGTTAGCAATAAACACTCAGTTTACACATGCAAATTTCATGTTCCCTGAGACTTTAAAAATTCCACTCCAACTAATTGTCATAGTTAGATCATTACCAGTGTGGGTTGAATTGGTACCATCTTCTGTTTAAAAGCTGCTACAAACCATTGGTTCATACAGACACTTTGAATTCTCAGGATAATGGAAAATCATTTATGTACATGTCAAACAGGTCAAATTTTATTGACTTGAAAGCATTGATAGTCTGTATTGACCTTGAATTAACACAGTCAATCAAAATCTGAGATAAAGCATAAGTTATCATGCCAGCTTACTGCTTTGTGCTGGTTTCCTTAGCACTGGCTCATCTTAGGTTAAAAGGTCAGAAAGTTCTGACTGCTAAAGAAATCTGAGGAAACTTCTCACCCTGTTAGTGAAAAAGATGTTAAAAAGTTCAAAGCAAAAGAGAACATGAACTCTTATGGAAGAGTAGCCACTAGCAAGCCTAAAATTTCAGAGTTGATCATAAAAGCAGAGTAAAGGAAGACTTTTTGTAGTTCTGAGAGACATGTTAAATCTTAGCTAACTAGCATTATCCAAGAGTAAGAATGCCTAGCCTTTTTGCTTAGCATCACTTTCCCTAAAAAAGGTCCTTTTCACATAGACCCTGGAGAGGTCTCAGTGTATGCATTCACCCCTATGGTTTTGTTTGGTGTTTTCTATTAAAAAGGAAAAGTAGGCAGAAAACTTAATAGTATTTCAACTCTGAGCTTCTGATAACTTTCTAACTTGTTAACACTAAACTAATAAAGTCCTGCTAAAGTTTGGTCTATCTGAATACAGTTTTTTCCCAGGACAGAGGACATAAAAGGAGTTTTACATGTTTCACTGTCAACTCTATCCATTGTATAGAGGCGGAAATAGCAAATTATGGATTGTCTTATATTATGAAATCTCAAGAACTGTAATAAAAGTCATCAGTACTACACTTTAGAATCGAACTTTCTAGTCTTTTACAAGTGTAACTATCTAGAGGTAAACACAATGTGCACTTGTTGTAACACCAGGACAATGATGCAAACACAACATCCACCAAGAGTCAAAACAATTTGCTTCTATGCAAAAGATAATTTATATAAAATTTTTACTCTCAGGGATTAAAAGTATTCAAGCATAGTAATTTATGCTAGCACTGATTCATGAACATTGCAGTAAGAGGGCATGCAAAGATTTATTTATGATCTTCTCCCATATTAGCCCACAAAGTGTTTTTCCAAAATCAGTTTTGCGCAACTCCACAAACAAATGAAGGAGCAATTTTGCTTGCGATTATATAATGAATTTTTTCACTGAATGTTAGTGAATTTGAAATTGTCATCACTAATTTTAGTTTTAATTACAGCACAACATTAATGTACTGGAGTTGATCAAAAATTGAGTCACCCATTTTTTAGTGAAAGGTCTAGTCCCAAATTTCTAAATGAGAATGGGCTTATTTAAATTGCAATTTAAACTTTAAAGTGAGAAAGAATAAAGGGTTATTTTGTATAGTTTAAAATTTTAAAGTAGTTCTTAGTATTTTTTGTATGATGCATGAATACAGGTAAAAGAGAATGTTCTTGCACTAAGAAACCTGATTATATAACATTTTTGTTTTGGTTCTAGGGCTACATATTTCATGAACAAATTAGTGTGGTACTGCCAACACAATCTTTCTTCCAGTATTAGTGGTTTCAAGCTGAGCTTCCAAGAAAAACAGAAAACATACATATGGAGTTTATTTCTGGTTATGTATGTCTCTACTGAAACAGAGTGGTCACATACAGGAAATCCTTATTACAGGAAGTACAGATCAACAGACTTGCAAATTATAGCTCTGGTGGGAGAAATCAAATCATAATGTAGCAACCACTGCTGTCAAGTATTTTGGGATAGAGACAGATATATATCTAGATATCTATTTATTTATTTATTTCATTTTCTAGTGACACTGATTTACAAACCATAGAAGCAAGGAACAGAAGAATGGTAATTCTTCTGCAACTAGTCTACACTGTGGTACAAATGTCAACATCATGCTATGTACAAAGCTTAAGCAAAATAAAAATTTCATCTAAGAAGAAACTTGTATTTTAACCTCACTGAAAAGAGGCACTAGCTGTTACATAAAAAACTTAATTTAGTAACCTACAGAAATAACTCAGAAATTCCTCACTGTGGGTAACACTACATCCTTTTATTAGGCAACCCATGCAATAAAATAGAGGAATGGGGTACAAAGTGTAAAGACAGCATGACTGATACCAAAACTCAGCCTGGAGATAAGCCCTGAACTGACTCAGAGCCCAGTCTATGAGGTTGGGTTACAGATTCCTATAAATGGTTCTTCCACATCAGTTTCCTCAAAATCTCTCAGGTACTCTGGAAAACTCTGCAAAACTCAGTGTCAGAGTTTGTGCCATGGACTGGGTTCCATGTGACAACAACGAGGATCACATTTCTGCCTTAATACCATAAAATGCCAGGGCAGAAAGTCACCTTAAGCAGGAGCTACAAATGAACCAAGCAGTCTTTAGCTGTCTGCTTTTCCTCACAGGTTTGCCCCAGACAGTGAGAACTGTACAGGGGTTATTCCCTCTTTGAAGCCCAAAGTTCATTCCAAATCACACTTCATCCATGTTTCTTTCTACAATACACAGCTGTAACACTGATGTCACACTGAAGTGACGTATCTTCACACACTATTTTTAATTCAATGAGGCCAAATCAACTTTCAACTTTCAACTATTCAACTTTCAGCTACTGCTGTGCATTGTTTTTACACACAGCTTAATGAAGAATCTCTCACTGGGAGTCTATCACTCCTCTGAGACTGAGCTTTCTAAAGAAAATACCTTAGATATTTTTGAGGGAGTTATCTCAAGAGATATTAATTAAGTAATTTATACTTGAAATACACAGACATTTCATGTCACTGCTTTCCTGCCCATGTAGAAGCCAGCCTTCTGAATATCAGATTTATGCTACCCCTTGGCAAACAGCTGACACTGACATCAGGACAAGACACTTGTGGAAAAAAAAACCTCCAGGGAAAACCGTATAACATTATGCGTTTGAATAATAATGCTCTATATTATTTCTCTTGCTTCCAAGAGCCAAATTCTGTTTATCTTCATTAAATAAATATTAATATCCTTGAAATCAGAGGAATAGAGGGAGTCATGATCAATTTTGCCTGTAGGTGGTATGATATGAGCTGTAATCTAATTGAGTAGATGTAAAATAAAATTTGAATTTTATATGCATTTTATTTCAGTATCCACAAGACTGACTTTTCAAGAAATTGTCATAAATCCCAGGATTTAAAATTTTGGATATCCAGTTATAGTTTCTGTTTATAATTCAGGGTTCCTTCTGTTCGGTGGAGGACACAACAGGCAGGCAGCCAATTTGGTTTTTGTTTACTTGACCACATAAATTGCAAGAAATTGGGATTTTTGAGAGATTAGTTCTGTCATAATCACTACTCATGTGCAGTCTCATAAGTGGCACATAAACACATGGATTGTCACCAGGATGCCTCCTGCTGTGGTGAATTTTGTCTGTTCACATTGGATGGTGTCTTCCCATCAGGTCAAATATGCTACCAACACTTTTATATTTGTGAGCACTTATTTTTTTTTAAATTTAGGCCTTCGGAGAAATCGACCATTCAAAATTCCTTAGAGCTGTCCCAAAACAATTCTTGAAAACATGCTGTTTAATTTATGTGGACTTCAGAGTGTCTGCCAGTAATTACATTTCTCTACCTGCACGCCTGATAAATTCTCCTGACCGCAGTTTACAAATGGTCCATCTACAAAGGAGTTTCTACCAAAACCTCTACAAGAAATGCCTCCTTGGCATCACTGTGCCACAGTGATTGGGAGTTCACTACTCAGCCAGGGCTCATGTGTACATCTACACCTGTATCTATAAACATACATAGATTCACACACACACACATATATACACACACACATTCATACACACACGTGGATTTTTGTAGACCACTGGCCAGCAGAGTGGAATTTGCAAATGGGAAAGAATCAATGTGAACCTGAATCTGTGGATTTACCACAGGTTTTTTATTACTCTTATATTAGTTAGGGTTCATTTGAGAAAGTTTCCAAAAACACCTATGGAATTATGCATCCATTGTACTCACTTGACATTCATTGGGTTTAAGAGATTAGGTCCATCAAGCTCCATGGAAAAAACCCTCTGCCAGGATTCATACAAGGCTGCTCTTCTAAAGCAATCCCAGTGGAGAACTTAATAATGTCTTGGCCACGGGGTAAATCTCTTCAAAGTTCTACAGCAGCTCATGCATACCAATGGGACTAAAGCATGATATAGGGTCTGGTTTTCAGTGAACTCTAGAGACAGCTCCAAAAATTTAAAAATAGAATGAAATCGACTTTTCATATACCTTGCCATACTCTTTTTGTATAGTTAGCTAATGGAAAACAATCATGATAACAACTTGCACATTTATTAATTATACATTCCAGTGAAAAAAATTATTTTAATACTATGCCAATTGAAACCAAGTTAGGATTTGAAATCTTAAGAAATATAATGATATACTGGAACAATCTTGATTACAGAGTTAATTAGAGAGGAAGTAATTTATTTTTTATTAAAAATTAATAATTCATGCAACTTAATTGTTAGATTATGACAATTTTGTCTGCTATATGTACTTAAAATTATAAAACCTTCATGATTTACAGCTATGATTTCAAGTATTTATTTTACTTAAAATACATGTCAAAGGGTTGCTGTTAAAGTAGCTGTCAAATCTAATGCAAATGGAAATATTGCTCATGCAGAACGAAACACAAACACAATCCTAACAAGACTGAGTTGCCAAGGCTTCTATTTCTTGCTTTATCATGGAAAGCCACAAAGAATTTTCTGGAGTTAATAGTCAGAATAAACGAGGACCATAAGCATTCAAGAAATTCAGACAGGCCAGTATTCTCAATGAAGTTGAAGGCTCAAGACAGGAGCTCATCAGCTTCCTTCAGATTTAATTCTGTATGTTCTTTTCTTCATGCACATGTGAAAAAATGGGAAAATTATTTTTGTTAATTAAATATCCCATTTAAACAGAAATGCAATCTGTGTAATACTCTGTGCACACTAACTCACACTATCTCTAAACCTGACAGAAGGAAAGGTTGTAATCTACAAACCATATCAACTTGTTTGCCTGTATTTTTTCTGATTTTAAATCCCCAAGAAAATTAATTAGTTTCTCAATTTACGTTTATGACAAAGAGCACTCCCTTTTAAAACAACTTTTTCTCTCTAATTCACTTATACTAGTCACAGCAGTTGTTACCTGGGAAGAATTTTTGACAAGGGCCTCTCTGTGCTTCATGAGTGGAACTCCATATAACTTTATATGATTTAACACTGCCTGCTGAGTTTACAGTACATACCAAGACAAAAACTGTGCATTGAAATGACCAGGAAACATCACAGTCCCTCCTGAATGAAAATTACATGGCAATAAAGCAAATATACTGACAATCAATACCCAGCAGCATCATAATCAGGATCATGGTGTCATGTTGGACATACTACATCCCATACAGTCTAAATGTGATCAAGCAGTAGAAACAATGCAGAATCTATCTACTGAGTAGGAGTTAATGGAATTTCCAACAGGAATCATAGAATAATTTGGGTGGGAAGGATCTTTGAAGGTCACCCAGTACAACTCCCCTGCAAAGAGGGGCTCTTAACCAGCTCAGGTTGCTCAGAGCCATATCCAAGCCGACCTTCAGTGTTTCCAGGGATGGGGCATTCACCACCTATCTGGGTCATCCTGTTCTAGTGTTTTGCCACCTTCATTGTGCAAATTTTTTTCTTTATATCAGTATCCAATGATAGGACAACAGAAAAAGTACAAAAATGGAAATGCAAAAAAATCTAGTTAAACATAAGGAAGGGTCTTACTGCAAAACTGATCAGATCCCACAAATAACCACAGAACAGGCTGCCCAGAGAGCTGTGGCTTCTCTGCCACTGGTGATGTTCCCAACCCAACTGGACACAGCTGGGGGCAACCTGCTTAGTTGATTCTGCTTTGAGCAGGGATTTCAACAAGATAATCTCCAGTGGTCCCTGCCAAACTCAACCCTCTTGGGTTCCATGGTCCTAAGTGTTTCTCTCATCTTTGTAACTCCAGCCAGCCTTTCAGCTCTCATACTTCCTTGGAGCATAAATATTTAGGGACATAGTTCAGTTGAGGTTTACGTTGTATCTTCAAGATTACAGAATTTACCTTGCTGTTCATACCCTATATTTTCTAAGATGCTTTATGTCTTTGTTAACAAAGTCAAGCAATATTGCATTTGTCACACTGCCATGCACTAAGTAACTATTTTAAATTGGTGATGTTCACTGCAGAAAATGCTAAGACAACTACTTTTTCTGGACTGAGACAGAAAAGGAAAGCACATATTTGCAAGATAAAAAACATGTTAATAGAGGCCCGTTTATGACAACACATAGTATAACTGATGATGAAATAAGCTTGCACATACGGTAAATGAAAATTATTCACAAAATCAAAATTCATGCATCTGTAAAGATAAATTGAGCACTTTGTAAGCCTAGGGATGTTTTTCCTGTCCTTTGGAAAATGTCTACTTTGCTTTGAATGATAACATAATGTAACTAAAAACAGCTCTAAAAGCAGTGCTGTTCTGAAAGACCAAGAAGGCAGGAACAAACTTAATGCAGCAGTCTAAAAACCATGACTAAAAGCTTCCTCTTCCCTCCCACCACTACCATTTAAATTCAGTTAGTACAAGGTGTAGTCTCACATCATGAAATATTGCTATGCATGAACAGTCTCTCCTACTTTTTTGTTTCAATAAATACTGAACATGCTTCTGAGCACTGCTCTTTGCTAGTGAAGTCAGAAGTCAAGACAGCAAATACATTTATGACAATATTTTTTACATTGGGATCAGAAATTTCTTGCAGAGACTTGAATCACAAGTTTTCTCAAAGCATATTTGGTTACCAGTTCTAGATTATGATAATGAAGAGAAAAACACTTACAAGCATAAAATCCAACAGCTTGGACATGCTATATGAAGGAGATGAGTCAAATGATGGCTCAAACTACCCAGTGCTTGGGAAACCCATACATTAATGCAAGAAGTGTTGGCAAGAAACAAGAGAAGCTGAAGAGTATCACTTAAAGATGAGTATTTAATGCCTAGCAGTACAGAGCCTTAGTAAATTAGACATCTTGCTGCAACGAAAAAGGCCACCATGTTCATGCATGACACTTGAGATCCCAGTTTGGGAAATTATCCTTGCTGTACGTCTGGAAACTTGTTAGTGACCATTTTAGATGACTAAATCATGAAAATGCAGAGGAAAGAACTTTTGTGAACAAACACCACAACTACCAAGGCACAATACAATGTATTAATTTACATTACCCAGAAAACCTTTAAAACCAGAATGAATATAGTACAACATGGATTAATCTGTAAATTATGGTGCTGATAAGTTTTAGAGATGCACATGCACATCCACAAGGCAAAAAAAAGAAATGTGCAAAGACTGTTGTATGCTTAATCAACAAGAAAGGAAGAGAAACAGTTTGGATGAAAATGATCACAGTATGGTAAGAGCTAATGAAACTTGGGGAAGAAAGTGGGCTGGATAGCAGGATAGGAACAGATAGACTTTAAGAAAAGAAACTTCAATAGATTCAGCAAATTCTTTGGGAAAGCAAGCAGTGACTGGAAAAAAAATTACAAAGAGTTGCAGTTCCACAAAAATTACCTATCCCAATATAGAAGTTGAAAATAACTACATCAGAAGCTCATCACCAGTGTCAAGGCAAAGTAGGAAGCACAAAGAAAGTGGAAATAGGTTATACTAAAAATATAGGAGTATGTAAAAGAAAATTAGAAATGTCAAAGCATAAGATGGAAAGAAGCCAGCAAAGGATTCAAAGACATCAAGAAATCATTGAAGATGTTAGGAGTAAGAGAATCATGTGGCAGTCTAGTACTGACTGTAGAAGGAAAGCTGTAAGAATGCCAGGACCCCTCACATGCTAAATGGTATTCTTGCTTTAAAATATTAACTGCAAGCAGGTGGGTAGAACAATTACACCAGAGAAAAGGGTCTGGAACAAAGAAAAACAGATTAAAACAAGCTCCACATACTGACTGATGAACTCACTGAACTAGCTGCAACAAATCAGACATTTTAGAACTCATTAGGTACCTGTGAGGTGTACAGGTAAAAATGTAATTTGCAGTGTCTGTCATTAAAGCCAATATAGGAACCATAAATCAAGGTATGGAAGCATACATGAATTACTAAATTTCCCTTCACCCTCTGGTCACAAATAACAAGGCATCTGAAAAACATGGCTATGCCCAAGAACTGGTATGTTTTGGTGCAGGACATATCATATAATTTTCTAATTTTCTTCTCCAACAGCGCAATAGGTCATTTCAATGAGGAAGAAATATTGTGTATATCAATTTTTGTAGCGTTTTTGAACAATATATTCTATTAGTTGAATCAGGGAAGTACAATCATCAGAAAAGTAGTGAAGAATGGGTACAAAAATGTTTGGGATTACAGGGTTTATGGAATTATTAATAGTGTTTTACTATGAAATGGTAAAAGTTACTCACCAAAGTTACAGAGGCTGATTCATAGGTGTGTTCTATTCAATGTTTTCATTATAAACCTAAAGAAAGGAAGAGAGAGTACATTTATTATGTACATTAATATGCACCTCCCACCAAAACAAGAAATACCCCATGTACATCGGGGGAGAGGTCCAGAATTCACAGTGGTCTTGACAAACCGAAAAAAAAAAATCTGACACTAAATTGGTAAATATTAAAAACAGACTTAAATTGCTTATTAAGTGAAGCACGAGGCAGGAATATCACAGCATTTCAAACAAATACCAAAATTAATGTTATAAGTGTTTGTGCCCATTTAGTAAGCCCATATAACATAAAAATCATACAAAGCACAGTGGACATGCATACAAACATACATAAACCCAATAAAAAAACAGAAAAATCCTTGTCACAATGGTTCTCTAGTCACCTTGGGCAAGGCTTCAGCAAGTGTTGCCTCTGTGAAACAAATGAAGCTGTCAACTGTGCTTTAGCAAAGACATGGACAAACTGAGGTAGATAATCAGAGATTTGGGAAGCATAACAAAAGAAAGAGCAAAAGAGCAGAGGATGCTTCAATTTGATAGTTAGAGTAGATAAGTGAAAGATCAAAGGGCTTAAACTACACTAACACACCAGTTTAGAGACTGAGAAAAATCTCTGGTACTAAAGAAGAAACAGTGAAATTAATTGCCTGGGGTAGCCATGGCATAGTTATCACTGGAGGATTTTATAAACAATTACACAAACATTTGTCAGGAGGTACACAGCTGTAATTTATTCTGCCTTGAGGGTCTCCCTGATTTCTTTTTCCAAGATTCTGCCATCCAGAATAGTCATTCATTTAACAGATAAGGTGCTCACACAGAATTAAAGGTGTTCTGGTACCAAGCTTCTGCTCCTACCTAGACAAGTAAATATTTAACAAGTGCTTTGGCCCCTGACTTGAATGCTGATCATCTCATCTGACACAGATGCTCCAGCTCCCAAATTACCATTGCATTGGGAATCCCAGGTGTTCTCTCATTTGCTTACCTACAGGAAATTCTGCATCTAAAAGACAACAGACTGATATGAATTTTGTGCACATTCTTATAGTTAATGAATTTTTCCACTGTTAAAACTATTTAGGCTGTGATTCTTTCCTATTTGACTTTATGCAGTTTCCTGCATTCATTTGAATCTCTTGGGATGAGGCAAACATCTCAGTTGGTTGGTCCAGAGTTCAGTCAATTTTCTTGGACTTAGCACGCTAACTTTGGTATAGCTACACATAGGTGGGACAAATCCCCAAGTTCAAAAACTGCTTACCTACATTACCTTGCAAAATTAGAGGCATCACAGTCTGACCTTTAACATTTTTAGCTTCCATTTCAGCTCTCATCCAACAGAGAAGATAGCTTGACACCTTAAAGTTATTTTATGCATATTCTGATTGTATTAACTATTTTTAGCTGTCTTTTTTAACTCAAGTGTGTGAGTAAGCACATTTTGCCAAACTGCAAAGTTCAGCAATGCTTTTAAAGGCATAAGCTCCTTTGAGGTTTAATGCAGTCTTTTCCCAAGTAATATGATTTCAATCCAGACTCCAAAATATCATCATTTTACTTTGTGTTCTCAAGGCAACAAAGCAGATAAAATATTTTTAAAAAAAAACCCTAACCCCAAACCCCTCATTACTTCAAACAAGGCTCCTCTATTATTAATGTGATGCTAAATTTTCCCTGATCACGCCATTCTGAGCACCTCTAGCAATGACATTCCACCCTTTAGCAAAGAGCATATGGCTTTGACTGCTTAGAGGCTTCCATTATTTAAGTTCTCTGGGAATGACAGCATTGTAACGTAATGTTTGCTGTGTGCAGGCCAGGCTGTGCAGAAATGGCAGGGCTGGATCCTGCAGGTGAACTCCTGAGCCCAAACTCTGCAATTCCCAGAGCAGGCTGCTCCTCCTCCCTGCTGCAAAGTGGGTGCCATGAGCTGTTGAGCATATGGAGGCTGATGGAGGGAGGAAAATGGGATTATTCCAAAGCGATGAGGAAAGGCAAATCCAGCACATAAAGTGACTGATGCCAATGAAACCACTGAAATGTAATCATTGCCTGGGTGGGGGGTTTAGTAAGGAATGATGAAGGGAACAACTTGTGGCAGTGCCAGATTGCTGCTATTATGGGAATACCAAATGTCAACCCACCAAATATCCTATACTATAGAATTTTACTATCGCAATTCTGCATGAGAAAATCATTAAGTGAATACAGAGAAAACTTCATTAATTCTTTAAAAAATTGATTTTTAAAGGAGAATCTAGATAGATTCAAATATGAAAACAAAGGTAATTTTATACTGATGTTCTCTGTTGGGCAGTCTAAGTCAGAAAATTAATGGCAATCCTGCAAAAGTGGTTCTGCAGTTCAATCAGTCCAGAGATAAACCTTTAACTATAAATAAGACATAGGACAATCTTCCTTGATAATATTAAACAAAGTAAAATTCCCTTCTTCTGTAGAACTATAAACATTGTAAGATATGACAGGATGATTATTTTTTCATATTTCATATTGTGATGAAAACAATCATAGAAATTTGAGGTAGTTTTCAAAGTAACTCCTTACTGATAAATCTTACAAATGTGCTGTCATTTATATATGCTGTAAATAGCAACAGCCAGCAGAAAAAATGCTATTTTACTATACATATAACTCAAAATAGCATTTTAATTAATTGGGTATCTCTTTTCACTGTATATACAATCAGAATTTAAAATTATATGCTTTGTGTTTTTATCTAAAATTTGATAATGGTAGATCATATAATATAGAAAATATATAATTTATGCAGGCATGCAACACAAAGAAAATTAGAAACATCCTATTTTGATTTCACACAGCATAATTTTTGCCTGCCTAGGCAGTGATTACTTTTTAGTGGTTTCATTAGCTTCAGTCATAAGAGTTGATTATGATTTTTTAGATTATTCTTCTAAAAATAAATTTCCCTTAAGCAGAAGTACTTTTTTATTACTCTTCGCGTCTCTGTGTTCTTAAACATTTCATTCCTCCTTAGTTATATTATGCTTTACCTCCAGAAGCGTTTTTCACTGCTTTGCCTGATCAGTGACATAGATTCTGTGAACAGGACACAGTCAGTGGCAGCAGCCACTGGGGCAGCTATGATGTGCTGCAGCAGCACTGAATGGTCTCCAGGCTCTGGCCTTATGCCTGTGCACATCTTCATTGTGGAAATATGGAAAAATGTCATCTTTTCAGCCTGCCTCTGCTCAGTCATGTCCTATCCCTGCTAACAGAGCAGCTGTGGAGAGGCCCAGCACCAAGCCAGACTGGCAGGACCAGTCTGTGCTGGACCTCCAGTGGAGGTAGCACCAGTCACTGGAATTCCTCACGGTGCTTTCTGGTTAATGGAGTGGTGTTTCCAATAGAAATGCTACTCCAACAGTATTTGAAGGTATAAATAAAAGAATCTGAATATATCCTACAATATTAACACCAAGAGAAAGGCTTTATTTGCTGAAATGACACACCTCTGATCAGCATTTTAACATCTCACGGCTGTGAATTCCTTTACATAAAAGTAAAAGGGAATCATTTCAAGCAAACGTGTGCAGAAAACTCTTCAATTTATGTTACTGTCTGCAAAAATACTGCTTTAGAAAAACTCTTCATCTTTCTGGACATTCTTTATGACATTATTCTTTAATTATCTCAGATGTAAACATTAAAGAAAGGACTAATTAATTAGAAAGCCGTTTGCGCTAGACACCTGATGTCTAGAAAAATTAGTATTTGTTCTTTAGAAGGTCTGGGAACTGATGAAAGAAGTAATTTGAATTAGCTGCAGATAGTTCACATTAGTGGATAATTAATTTTCTTCATATTTTGTCCTAGATTTCATTAGGCAACAGTTGTAAACATGTCTGTGCTGGTGAAAGAATGTCAGAATTCAGTTTAGATTACGACTCCTCAGGAAAAAAATAGTGCAACAGCAAGCATAATCAGCAAGGAAAACCAGAAAGAAGAAACTTATTGAGAATTCAAAGCATTATTTTGTAGCTGTTTAAATAATTTCTAGCTGAAGTTAAGGGAATACAATCCTCATCTCTGAAGGTAATCTAAGACCTCTGGGAGTTCCAAAGAGCAAAGGCAATATTCTGGTAATTTAGCCTGATAGCTATGATAATGAAATAACAGGAGTAATAGTCTTAAAACACAGGATAGCACTACATTTTCTTTATTTCTGTATTTTTACTATAGTGTTTAATGTAAGAATTTATATTACCAAGACATTTCTGCACTTGAGGATTTTTTTTTTTTACATTTTCTTATCTATCTGCAGAGAGTAAAATTTTGTCTAATAAAAATGACTTAATATTGCATAGAATATTTGTAATAAACATGCTTAATTTTTATCTTGAAGACAGGCACTATGAGAGATATGTTCTGATTATGACAAAAACTGAAAATGAGGTTGCCACAACATATCTTGTGGGAAAAATGTGATTAACACGTATCCTATCCAAGTATTATTTCAGTGAGTGAGAGCTGGGATATAGAACTACTGATAACTCAGCTCTAATTCCAAATTATCAAGCTGCTGACAACACTAGCAACAGCACTTGCCCTCATTTAGCTGCCATCCTCAGAAATTGCCTTTATGTGTAAATTAGACAGATGAAACCCTGCACTGTGCAAGTTTGTTTAACTGATTGTCATGTGTGGAGATGGGGATGAAGGATGGAGGACGAGTTGTATTGTTGCTTACACCAATGAGGAGGTAGAGCAAGAAGTGGTAAAGCATTTACTGATCAATCATTGTATAAAAGTTAGTGCTATAAAATTTTCTAGGAATAAATGCAAAGGATTTGCTTTTGTTTGCCAAAGTCACTGGGTTAGACTTAGGGTTATATTCAAAGATTTTCGGGCTCAAATCCTCCAGATCATTTTTATGGATGCCTCCACAGCCTGAAGAAGAGGATTATACAGATTACCTTGTCTCACATCAGCCATCCAAACAAACACTATTGCTTATGTTTTTAAATGCCTGTTAAGATTCAGTGCAGTATTGCCTAAACTCAGTTTCAGACCTGGAATTCTACTTCTTTGGTTTGAAAGAATTGTGCTCAAAAATTCTCAGACATCCACGACATATGAAAACATCTGCAGCTGCAAAACAGAACTTACTTAAAAGCAGCTCATTCTTTAACAATTGCATTAGAAAAGCAGACTTTTTCTACCAAGAGAAGATAGACTGACCCAAAGAAAGATAAGCAAGATTTACTTTGAAAGAAGATTATTCTTACAAATCTGAAGGACAGGGGAAGTTCTGCAGGTTCCTGCAGATATATGGACATTATTTTAAAAGAACTACAGTGTCTTCTTGAGGGATAATTATGCTGACATTGGAACAGCAAGTGTAGCTTTCTGTGCCTACACAACATCTGTCCCAGGCACTGAAATAACCATATTGAAAACAACAGAATGCATCTACCTTCAGAAATAAAATCAAAATCAAACTATTTACAATATTGTCTACTTTATCTAATCAAACTCAAATAAAAAATGTGATTTCAGCTTAATTGATCTTCATTTCACTGTGGTTTCAATAAAATTGTGCAGGCCTTACATTCTAATGAAATAAACCACTTAACAGCTGTTAACACTGACACTTCAGTTTTCTCAGCACATCATATTAAAAAAACAAAAAAGATAGAAAAGGTAATTAGGGTGATTTATTAGAAAACCAATTTTAGTGAAAACAGAGATACTTTTTAAATGCCAACATAATTTAATAGGCCAAGTAAGGTTTGGAATTAGTAACATGAAACTACTTCCAATGAAACCTGGTATAAAACTTTCACAGCCTTTATTAAGTCAGCTTTAAGCCACAGAAGGTGGACTACACCAGATGATTAAATCAGATATAAATGCAGCCTTACAGTTTGCAAGGAGAGACTGGGAGAAACTGAGCTGCAAAGCCACACTATTGCTGTGAATCATTTTGACCTGGTCTAGGGGAAATTAAATCTCTCACTCAATGAGAAACTTTAACAAAACTCTTGGAACTTACACAAATCTCCCCCAAACTTCAGCCAGTGATATTATGCCAACAAAAAGGTGAAAGTTATCAGACTTATACGCTTGTTTTAATGATGCTTCTGAGATTTAAACCTGATATAAATTGGTTTAATTTTTGTTGACCAGAACCTTAAAAAGAAAGACAGTACAAATTCTTTTGCGGGGAACGACCAATTCTTCAGAATTAAATTAATCCTCTTATATAAATGTCTTGCAAATATTTAAAGAAGATACATTGCAGTCTTTATATATATATATATATATATATGTATATATGTATATATGTATATAAAATGTGCAAAGAATTTTATTTATCTCTATATATATCACTTTTTTAGTGATTTGGATTTTAAAGAAAGGACATTTGGCCTGGAAAAACAAAACATTCAAATTGTCAATGTTCTCGATCACATTTTTCAGAATACATAAGGTTTTCACATCAAAAGAAATATGTTTGGATGAAATCTATTTTGCATAATTGCCTTTAATTTTTACCCAGCTGTGCATTTTTCATAGCTGACTTTATTAGCTAACTTGACATTAGTTATCCTTTTTGAATCATGCCACCTTTATTTGTCATATTTTTCATTATTACTTGAGATATTTTTTCAGCTTCCAGAATATTTTGTTCACATCAATCCATGAAATGCAAATTATTTCTATGGCTTTGTCTTTGCATCAGTATAGACTTCTGATGCATATTGACTTTCATTGATATAAGACATTATTTTTTACTAAGAGATGAAGATTTTTCATGACAATGATGCCTCAGGTATTAGCCATTATATTTTTCAGACTCTGTGGTGCTTTAGTGTGTGGGCCTGGGCTTCATATAAAGGTACATTAAGCTCTCTTCACAGAGTAGAGAGACAAAAAATTCCTTTTCTAGCTGGGGACCAAAGACAGCTGATCCAAATCTCAGGCCCAAGAGGACAAACAACGTGGGCTGAAGAGAGAAAAACAAGAAGGATGGAACTTCATAACCTAAAGCTGAAATTGGACAATTAACTCCAATATGCAAATGGACCAAAACTTATAAAAGTGACAGACCCTGTGACCAGTCATCCATTTTTGTGACCATTTTGGGTTCATCTGGGGTGTAGCCCTGCCTGGACTCTTGTGTTGCCCAAGGTGGATCTATTGAGGCCTTCTAATAAATCCCTACTTTATTCTTTAGCTCTGTCTAGTCTCTGTTCTAGGTCAGCCTTCATGAGGCATCAATGATTCTAATCCTTCATCCATCATTCTTTGGTAGGCCATAACCATTTTGTCTTCATGATGCCATTTCATTTTTCTCTCTTTGTAAGCACTGGTGTTGAGATCCAATTGAGAGTGAAAATCCTATATGGTTAATTCCAGTGAGTTACTTTTGATTAAATTTTGGACTTCATCATAAGCAATGAGAAAATGAACTAAATTTCAGCTGGGACTTCCAGACGAATTCAAAGGAATTAGGTACTCAAATATTACTCAGTTTTAGGACTGCCTTGTCACCACAGTGCCTAATCTCTGTACTTCGAGCCTTGCCCAGATCACATTGAGATGACCTGTAAAGATTTGCAGAGATTCCATCAGCCATGAGAGGCTTGAGAGGCGTCCCAGCCTGTGCCTCGTTGGCAGGGCTCTGCTGTGCTCCCACCGGAGCTGCCTGGCAGGACCAGCTCCAGCTCTGGCAGCTGGGGAGGCACCACAGCAGGCAAGACTTGACCTCTCAAACCACCAGCAAATTCTCCAGCCAGATAAAAGTGACTGCAAACCACCCCCGAGTTTCCTTAGGCTGCTCAGCGAGCGGCGTCTCCCGTGGTCGTTAAGCAGCGCATTGATTAACGAGCGCGCACCTCGTGCTGCAGAGATGTCAGAGCCACACAGCTCTCTGAGACTGCAGCCCAGTTGCTATGGCTACAACAAGCTCCCAAAGGATGGCTGCATTTAGCTAGCACATCCCAGACACCCAGAATACTAATGAAATGGAAGAGTCCATCTATCTGCACTGCAATTCGAAGGTGCGTTTTACAAATCTAAAATATTTGCACTTAGTCAACTGTAAATACAATTATCTTATTTCTCAAATATATATATATATATATAGACAAACCCCAAACATCCTATTATCTCTAGAGAAACCTTTTCTCTCTCTATGCCCCATAACTAGATTTCATTTTTACACAATTTTTTAAAAAAGGAGTTTAAATATTGTGGCTTAATAAGTATCCATTTTCCTAAAACTATAATTAAGCAAACAAAGGTAATAAGGATTTCACATTAGCTACATTCCAATTTCCTGTGGAGTCAGAAAATACAAAGCTGGATTCAAACTGACTTTTCCTCTTTTGGTCAAAGCATCACTGGCCTTTGCAATACAGTTTACAGAATCTGATGTTGCTGAAATTGTGACAGCCACTTAATAATTATCTGACAAAAAGAGGTCTTCCCCTGTGATTTAATTCTGATTTTAGGCCATAAAGGGAGACATTGCCAGTGCAAGCACTGCCTCCACAGATGTAATGAAGGACTAATTGAATCCTGCTCCATTTCCATGGGATGGCACATTAAACAATTCTCATAATAGGCACCCTGTTAAAGGAGCCCTTAAGTGCACCGAATATCCACAGACAGGTGAGATTCATGAACACTGGGATGATGAAATCACCTTACCAGTAAATCAAAAAACTCTGCATGACTGACATTAAATTATGGAAGTGGTCAAGTACCCATTTCCATGTCAGATTTTTTTTATGCATGTTCCCAGACATTTCTTGGTTTTCACACATGTAGAAATCATTGCAGCATTTCCCACAGTTCACATATCAGGACTGTAGTGGAAAACATAATCTGAAAATATAGTTTTAACCATATAAAGTTTTAAATACCTCCTGTTCACATATATAACTCATCACTGGAAGAAAAGTTTCCATCACTTTCCATTGACTTAACATTGGATCAGATTTTTAACTACTGATATCAACACATGCATAGCTCCTTAGTTATACATGAAAAAAGGGTCTCCCCATCAACACAGAGAGATTGTAGACAGAAACGTGAATCCTAGGTATAAGGGAGACTTCAGAAAGTTTGTGCAACATCTTGAGTGACCTCCATTCAGATTTACTCTCTGTATTGATTAATATCTACCAATAGAAACCATTCACTGTGTAAAGAGGGGTAGCTGGAGAAGGCAGGAATTATGAAGTATTTTCTACTCTCTTTTCATGAAGACTTGAGTGAATTGTTGAGGCAAGCAGAAAAATACAGAGCAAGAAAAAAATGTGACCTGTAAATAATCTATTACATAGGCAGCTTCTGAAGAAAGAGGCTTTACAGTTTGATATTTGTCAAAATCCACTGTGCAAAGATTATTAAAGTGCATAATCCTAAAATCTCTTAGTGAATAACAAAGCAGAGTGTTCATGATTGTTAATATCACCCCCAAATCCTACAAACACTGTGTGGAGGGTACATTTATATCATAAATAATGTTTCAACTTGGCCAAAGACATCAATGAAGGTGTACAGCAAGAGAAGCACTGCTCAGGGGACTCTGTCTTGAGCTATAAGAAGGTGTGGTAAGGTGGAGGGATGGACATGCAAAAGGTGAAGAAAGCTCCCTGTAAATATGCAGGATCTTCTGAATGTGTGTGTGTTGAAGAATTTTTCACAGCCTGACTTCACAGAGCTCAGCAAGGGAATTTGGCTTTTCTTACCAAGGTGCACATATAGTGAAAGTAATGGAAACCTTCCTCTAAATTCAATGAAGAACAGACAGCTGTTTTAAAGCTAATAATTTTTTAAACACCTGCCCATTTTAACAAAACATTTCCATTCCTTTTTTATTTTATCCAAACTGATGACTGCCGTGTAAAAATAATCTAACTTCCAATCACAAAACCAGCCTCTGGTGCATTGACAGCTGCTATGGCATCTTCCCAACAGCACTGCAGTTTCCTCTACATATTAACTGCTCTTGAGGAGCTTGGTGACAAATTTTAGGGGCAAAAGCAATGGGTAAAAACTCATATTCCTACCAAGAAATGTGGTCCTCCTGCAAAGACTCTGTTAGCTCTTCTCAAAGGTAGTCAGTGATACTAATCTGCCTCAAGTCAAATTAAGTGAAAAAAACAGTCTAAGTAGGTATTTTGAGTTAATTCAGGTGGATGTAGAGAAAAATGTCCTTTCCAACTTATTTTATTCTATTATCCTGTTGAACAGACAGACCTAACTAAAGTTCTTCTCTCAATCCAAAAATGCCAGCCCACACCTGAGGACAGTATCATTCCAAATAACTTATCAGGAACCAGAGCCACAAGACCTCATCTCTGGGGAATTTATTGCAAGGAACAGTGAGCAATAAGAAATAATTCCACAACAATTCCTGTAGCTCCTTCACAGATTGTGCATAGACCTTTAAGCACATAACATTCCCTGTTTTGTAGATCTCATACACTTCTGTCATCACCTGGTTAATAAAGGTCTCAGAAATGCCTCTGCCTGAAAAAAGGTGAAAATGAGACCATATGCCAGTGGGAATAGTATGGATTTTACTTGATAGCATATACGAGAGAGAGAGAGAGAGAGAGAAAGAAAGAAAGAAAGATAGAAAATGGGTAGGGGGGACAAAAAGAGTGTGACAGAGACAGAATAAAGAAAATATCACCACTCCTTGTATCCCAGTGATACTCCATTGATCCTCTCCAATATCTATTTGGTTCTATCCTATAGTGTTATCTAGGCAGCTTAATTTACAGCCCAAAGCTCCAGCCAGGTATGTTCAGGGAGGCTTCTTTGGTTGCAGCTTCTTTATACAGTTTTTGCTATGATGGGCAGAACTCTTTTATACCAATGTTTGAAGCATGGACTATTTCAGTCTCTGACAACTTCTCTACAATAATCAACAAGTGAAAAGTTTCCATACCAGCAACTTATGTTAAATTCTTATGGAAGAAAAATTATTCTTCTTTATTGACACTGAAATAAAGCTTGCAGCTCAAATAAAGATATCACACAGAAATCTTGTGGTTTTAAATACATGATAAGCACTTGAAAGATTTACATAAATCATGCCAGATTTTTAACTTCTACACTATTTCAGTGTCATTTAGGGTAATTTGCAGTTGGTGATTTACAGAGCAGAAATATTCATAGTGGTTGTGTGGTACTGAACAGTTTCTACTGTTCAGAACCACATAATTGTTCCACAATTTCCCTATAAATAATAATTTTTCATGTCTCATGTAAGCATGACAATGCAGCAAGGCATAGTGGCATCCTTCTAAAATTGTCAATTCTCAAAAGTAAATCAATATTCTTGGGATGATGTTTTTCAGAGCCAGATAGATTGTACATTTGTTAGAAGTGTATTTACAGCATGCTTTTAAGGAGTGGGAAAACTGATCTTAGAAGCCCAAAGAGGAGACCTGAACCTTGGCACACAAGAGATTTCAAGGAACATCATGGAGCATCAAACATCATCTGTTTCACAATACAGGTCCTCAGTGTGCTCTTCAGTAAAACTGGAGCTTGGCTTTAGTGCAAAACAAGAGGCAAAAAAAAAATTGTGTAGTTACTCAGTTAACCCAGAAGTTGTGCTGTTTCACTAAGGATCTTACAATATGACTTTTCTCTATGTGTCAGAAAACATACCAGTTTAAAAATTTTTGTATAACTTCAGCCAAGTTTGCTCTCCTTTGCCCCGGGGGAAGACAACTGAAGCTTTTTTTCAGGGCATTGTTTCTCCAGGTAAGGCCTGAAGAACTGAACACACCAACAGACTGGCAACATTAACAGAACATCAGTGACCATCTGTGAACATCTACCCCAGATTCTGCCTCTGATGGAGCTGGAGACATCTCCTCTGGAAAAGACTGATGAGAAAATCAAAGAATGAAGATCTAATTAACATCAGAAGTGAAGAAATCTGGATCCAATAGGAGACCAAATACTAAGAATTGCACAACTTGGGACCAATGAACACTGACCCAATTTGTTTCTACGAATTCTGACTGTATAAAAGATCTGAAAAATCTAGTAAAAGCCACATATCATGGAATTATTCTCTCCGCACAGCCAGGCTATGTGTAAATGAGATGATTTCTGTGGTACATCCTGGCCAGATAACTTAGCAATGCCTAGACTTTCTAACTTTAAAAATATTGTTGGAGAGGTTTTGTTTTTCCAGTTTTGGTGAAATAAGGGAAGAAATTTTAAAAAGAGGCCTAAAGTCCTGCATGAGGGAAGAACTCCTTCAGGAGTTCCATATACTTCTCCACTCCTTTTCTCCTTTCCTTAGAGCAAATTCATCTAAGTCTACTTATGTCTATTTACATATTAATGGCTATGAGGTTTTCCTTAAGATGTGACTCTGACCCAATTCACTTAAAGTATCTACTATTTTCCTCTGTTCTTAGGACCTGAGAGCAGGGAGGGAAAAGTTTATCAGGTATTTTGTATAAGCTTCTGTACACACTATAATTAAAATTAGAAAGGAAAATAAGTTAATACTTAGCATTATTCCTAAGTAACGTGTATATTTGACTTAATTAAACTGAGGACAATTATCCTTTCAGTTAACAACCAAAAGAACATTCTGTATGAAGGAGTTTCTTGAACAACTCTTCAAGCATTAATTGATAGACCGTGGCTTACTTGCTGTAATTGTCTGTTTCAAGAATTACATATGTGACTCCTGAGAGTGGCTTATTGGAGGTTATCCAAAACTAGCATCTGTCCACAGCACTGGAAATATTGGACTTCCCTATTTGTGCCAGATTTTTCACCATATTTCACACAGAAGAGGGAAAACCCCATTCATATTGCCAGGAACTTCTCCATGGCATTGTTCTCAGCAAAGGAATAAAGAATTCTGTTTGAGTGTTCCAAACCCCACACTCTGTCCAAAACCACCCAAACCATTGTTCCTGCTGTTCAATTTCAAAATAATCATATAAAATGGAAAGAATTCAGAGGCTCAGCTGATACTAACTGGAGTAGCTGATTTATATGTAAAATTCTGAAAGCAAATAAAAGAGAGCTGGAAAAAGGGGGGTTGGATGTGTTTTCCTGCAACCAGAGTTTAATTGTGCTGATCTTGAGCAAAGTAAATTACTTGCTAGAAAGATTACTCCCAAACATCATACTTTTAACTGCAATTTCATTTGCTTGAGGGTTGACTACGTTGCAGAAATGAAGTGTTTCCAGAACATGTATAAAAACCTTTTAGCAAAGTAGCCTCGTGCCAGATCCAATGAACCAAGCCAGTTAGAAGCTTACCAGGGTGTGGGCACAGCAAGGGACACTGGAGATGGTGGCTTGGGGTTTTCTATTCCCTTGTGGTCTGCTCTATGCCCAGAGATGGTTGCTGTGCTTGGAGGTGGGTCTGGGGCAGGAGGAGCCTTGGGGTTCTGGCAGGGCTTTTCCAAACCCCACTCCCTGCCGTGGGGCCAGGCGGGCTGGGCTCTCTGTTGCTTAGCTAGCTTGGGGTTTTGTTAGTTTAGGCAAGAAGTTTTTCTCTCTGCCCCTGGAGACTGTGGCAACAATCCTTTGAGGCCTTTATTTCCTGAGCTGCCTGGTTTGGTTTGGTCCAAGGGCAGGGAGGATATCCACAGGAGGAGAGGGGAAGCACTGGGGAGCCGAGCAGCTGCTCTGTCCTGGCTCCAGACCTCAGAAAAGCCAACCCAGCCAAAGAAAGGACCCTGAATCCACCAGCTTCATCTGCTGTGAAGAGGAGACCAAAATCAGGGACTCACCATGTTCCCATCTGTTTTTTTCCCCAGCTGATGGGCAAACCTTTGTGTTTTAATTCCCTGAGACAAAAGCCCTTGCCATTTTTCCCATGTCATGTGGGCTTTTTGTCAATAAACAGTTGGGTTTTTTCACTTTCATCCACTAGTATTAATCTTCTCATTAGCAGAAAGGGATTGTTGGAACCTCTTTTTCTTTTTGTTAGAGGAAACACTCATTCCAGAGTGTTCCTCTCCTGAACTTGTCTCTAAACTGAGACAGATGTCATTAGCACAAGAAATGGTTAATTTCACCAGGTTCAGTCTTTGGAAATGCCTGATCTTCATCTTCTACCTGGAGTCCTTAGATACTCTGTTACTCTGTTAAAAAATAAAATGGTTCTGACCTTGAATATTTTATTAAAAAGCAAACCAACAAACACTTGAATCACACTCTGGTTGGCAATCACTTCCTTCCCTCTGCCACCCAGCTGTGCACTTTATTGTTGAAATTATAACCTGAAGGTCTGTTAAATATACGGCAGTGTACAAATGCCTGCTAAGTAGTGGGATGTAATATTCTGGGGAATTAAGGTAGCTACCAATAATAAGTTAAACAAACAGTGTTCAATCATTGTTGTCCCTTGTGTTCCTAAGTTATAGGGCAGATACAGTTATTAGTGCAGCACAGCACAGGGAATTCTCAGCTAATGAAAATTCAAAAAGGCCTTAGGTGAAGTTTGTGGAAACATGACTGAATTTGTACTGCTGTCCCAGCTGAAGGTGATATAGGTAAGAACCTGGTAATACCTTGCTGAAAAACTAATTTAAATATACAGGGACTTTTTCACAGATCTCACATTTTTAACACCTTTATAATTTTTCTTGCCCATCAGCCGCCTCTTTTTTCCTACTCCAGTTGCTGTGCCTCCCAGGATTCAAGAGGAACATAGGCCAAACTCATTAATATTCATCAGTTCATATTTTCTCCCATTCTTCACAAATTCAAAGGGTACTGGAACAACCATCAATACCCGGATGCTAATATCTCTATCTTCATGTTTCATTGGAAGATAGACACAAAATGAATAATACTTTGTCCTCAGTCACAAACCTTCATAAACTGTGGTAATTAAAACCTTGGAATTTCCTTGAAGTCTAGAAGATGCTCAGACTTGGTTGTAAAAGAGTCAAAGTGGCCACCTCAGTGGGAGGCTTTAGAAACCTTCAATGCCTCCTTTGCAGCACCTCTAAGGCTCTATGAGCCCCACACCTCATACAAGGCATATGACACTTCCAGGAGTGACTATGACAGGTGTGACACTTACACAGTAATTCACTTTAAAGATGCTGCAGTGCTGGAGGTCCTGACTTTGTAGTTTACTTCTTTAAAATGCAATTCACTAACCTCATCCATAGCTAAGAAAATAGACAACCGTGATCCTTTTCTTCCCCCTAGATTTACAAATAAAGTGACTGAAAAGTCCAACAAAGTTGCTGCAAGCAAAATTAAGAACATTATCTAGGTCACTAACATGACAGGGCCAACTCATATATTCAGCTCTCGATGTCTTTCAGCTCACCAGAGGACTAATGAAAGGGAATTTTGCTAGGAGCTGTAAGCTCATCAATTGTAGATGTCACAAAGAAACCCGGGCATATTAGTCACCAGTCACAGGATGAGCCACCAATGGGATAAAATTGTGAAAAAAGTAAATGAGCAGTTAGAGACAATCGAAACAGGCATTTCCAAGAGAGACTGAAAAACATTAATCTTTGTCATTATTATGTTATTCATACTTTTTTAAAAGTTAAGCGAGGCTGAAACATGCAAAAGAAAAAAGCTACTGGCAGAAGAATTAAGAGACTATTACATGAGAAGAAAGAACAGCTCATCAGAGGATATGACTGTTCCTTATAAATGCACTTCAGGATAAAGATTAGGTATTTAAAAGAATAATTTAAGCTAAAGGTTAAAGTAGGTAGATGAAGAAATGCATATAAACTGAATTGTCTCAGACTGGAAACTAGAAGGTTTCTACCCTTCAGAACAATGACATTCATGAATAGTTTTCCAAGTACAGCAGCTAAGACAAAAATCCTAACTAACGTCAAGCTTGATTTGAAGTTTATGAAACAGCAATACCAGCATGATTTGTTGATCCATGAAGCTTTTTCCAGCCCTTGTTTCCTAATATACTTCTTCCAGAAGCACAGATACAGAGCTAGGAGGCTTAATATCTACCATGTATCTGTTACATCACAAACACAGCATCTCACAGGCCCCTAGAGAATACAGCCACCTCTTTCATGCAGAAATAACACTGCCAATATAAATCAAACATTGCTGCAGCTGCTGGGTTCAGACCTCTATCACCTAATCAAACTAAGAAAAAAATAAAGAAAAAAGATTGACAGTCCAGCTTTCCCTAACATATTCAGATTACAGTTTATATTTTGTTTAATATATATATATTTTATTGAGCTCAGCAAGCCTAAAGCAGCCTTTTTAGACTAGGCTAGATTTTAGATACTATTTCCAGAAGGTTATAGA
This sequence comes from Loriotus luctuosus, assembly GCA_035582745.1. Lineage (NCBI taxonomy): Eukaryota > Metazoa > Chordata > Aves > Passeriformes > Thraupidae > Loriotus > Loriotus luctuosus. The sequence goes on along the minus strand of JAWWEY010000036.1, from coordinate 6,323,936 downwards.
TTAATTCTTTTCTGAAGTCAGAGTAAGATGGTGCTCCTGTAGACCCAAAAAAGGGCTGAGCCATTTTGTGTTAGCAAACTAGTATTTCCAGGAGTTAGTCCTATTTTTATCCTCAGACATAGTTAAAAGTGCAGTCAGACCTTGATTCAGCTCCTGGTATTAAGACAATCCCTCTGCTTTTTCCATTTTTTTATTCAGCTGAGTGGCCAGAGATGTCCCTTTCTGCCAGCTTCATGGTATGCTTTGCACTAATGCTCACCCAGAACAGAAAGCTTAGGACAGAACCTAATCCTGAGTCACCTTATTTATAAATTCTTGATTTGCACAAGGGTTTATTTACCATCTTGCACGTGGGGCATACAGGCTACAGGCTACTACATGAGACCAAATAAAACCAAAACCATGACAGTTAAAAACTCTAAAACACATCAGCACTATGCAGCAAGCAAAAAGCCCTGAAGGATTTTTCTAATAAGCTTTGAAGTCCAATAGATTGTCTTGCTTAACCAATAGAAAACATCTTGAAAAAACTGAAAAGCCAGATAAGGGAGATTGTTATCTTTATCCCTGCCACAGTCCTCTTTTTTTTTCTCTAACCATGGACCCATTCTGCTCCCACATGGTGCCTTCCAACTCAGCCACCAGATATTCTAAATTCCAGGTTGGTAAAAGAATTGTTCTCAAGCTTTTCTAAGCTTTTCATGTTAAATCTCACCTACTTGCAAGGCTAGCAAGGAGAAAAAAATTCAACAAGCTCCTAGTGCAATGACTCAAAGAGAAATTCCAGTCTTTTATCACCTCTGAAATCCTCTAGTCTCCTCTAATTATTTCTTTTAATTCCTTCTATGTGAAATACTAGTAATTTGCTTTATTGTAAATCTCTCCTCCTTCTAGGCAGAAGGTTAGAAGAGTCTGTGCATGCTTAGCACGTGTAACTGTGCTGGGGTAAATTCTTCTCAGGATGCAGAAGCTTTATGATCAGTAATTCAAATGTGCAATCAGTGTCCCCTGTGAGGAGCCTTCAGCTCAGAAGTTTCCTCTCTCTGTAACAGTTTTAAGAGTAAGTTTGACAGGTTAAATAGCACAGTTCTATTCTGTCCTCACCCTGAAGGTTCTTTTACTGTATGCTAAAGGACTGCAACTTAAAAACCAGATCAAAAACCCCACACAAATACAAAACCCCAGGCAAGTGCTGGCAAACTCCAGTCCACAGGCATATCAAGCACCTGCACAAGAGTCTGATGCACAAAGAGATAGGTCAATACTTAGTTCACACAGGCAGAAGCACAGGCTTGCATTAAAAGGCTACTGCCCTTGTGTCCTACCAGCCAAGGAGTGAACACAACCAGGGATGGACATTTCTGTACGCAGCACTGCAAAATACTGCATCCCACTTTCCAGGTAAATAGCTAAAATTTCTCTACAACTTTCCACACAAGACCCTATTCTTGTACTGGTTCATAGGTTTTCTACTCAGGTGAATCAGCCTGTGAAAATTTGAAACTCAGACAAAACCAAGGTTTATCTGTCAATCCTGTCTACTTTTCTTAACACAAGGCTCCAGACAGAACCACCAGGGTGGAGATTGTGAGCTAATCACATCTCCAGGGAATTGCAATTCTTGAAGGCACTTCACACTTCCTGAGCTTCAACTTCAACAGCTGTAATTAGTTTGCAATAATTAGACCTTGGCAGTGCTTATTTCTTAAATGTCTGCCATATCTAAACATGCCAAAACCAGAAGTCATTGAGCACTCCAGTTATAGGATATTAATATCTGTCCCAATATTGTTTACCTCTTCTGCAGCAAAAGCCTTGGGTTTTGATTTTGTAACAGCTCCGACTGTTCAAACCCCAAAGGACTGGATTTAGAACCTTCATGTGAAATGGAAGAAGCCTTTTTTTCTCTCAGGCCCCTTGAAATATGATGGCAAGCTGAAGGTTTTGGGGGATTTTTCTTCTTTTTAACCTCTGGACTAAAGCAGTTTTAATTGCTGCATGCACTTAAAGCTATCGACACGATGAAAAGTGTGTTCCCCAATACTCCTCCTTCCCTCAGAACCCTTCCCTGCAGCCAGCTCTCATTAGCACACCACCACCATCAAAAAGCAAAAGCTCAACAAAGCAGAGATCTACTTAAAGAGACATTCATAAAGACTGGTTAACTGAACACCTACAAAAGAGTTTTCTTTAATTATTTGTGCTGTTAGCTGGTGCCTTCTGTCTGAGCTAAACATTCCTCTCAGATCTTCTTCCTTGTAGCAGAGGTAAAATATTTTTCATCTCTGCAAATGTTTGCCTTCTTGATGTTTTCTTTAGAAAGCAAACACTGCATTAAAACCAGTGGATTATCATTATCTAATTCCTTTTGAAAGAGATGTCCATACATAGTCAGAAGCAGTGCTGAAAGATTTCTCTATTCAAGAACAAAACTCCTCTTCCATTTGACATAATTTTATTGTGTCCAACAACACTGTCCTTTCTTAACTTAAATTCTTGCTTGCTTACACACTTTCATCCACCTATATGAAATTTAAATTATTGGTCTCTATTAAGACATCATGACAGCCTGGCAGACAAGTGAGGTAAGTTTGATGCAGATGAACAATTTGCAAACTGGCATAAAGAATAGAACTTCAAAATAGCCCAGAGCATGACTAATAGCTCTCAAAATCAGCCAGGTTTTTAGCTGCTGGATTAAATGCCCAAACTTCTCATTCTCACACCTCCAGTTAGAGACCAGTATCTTGGGATACCACAAGACAGACAGGATGAAGAACCTGAGATCTCAACCACACGATATTTTCAGTTCTCAAATACATCTATTTTTTCCAGCTTTGTAAAGACATTTATTTCATACTTGCCATAGAGGTGAAAATGCTCTATATATTCATCTTAATTCTTTATGTTTTATTCATCCTCTAATCAAATTCTGTGGTACTCACTGCACAAATCTTGCTGGGTTTACTAACTCCATATACTACTCTAAAGGTTACCTATATTATATAAGAAATATTTCCAAACACCCAACCTCCTGCTTTTCTCTGTGAGCTGCATTCCATAAGTACAAAATGTCATCAAGTAAAAACTGATAGTTAGGTTTCCATTACAAAATCAAATTCCTTGCCTGAAATCTCAGTTTCCTCATTTTCAAGAGAGCCTAAAAAAATAATTGCACATGTATATTGCAAACAAAGTGCCAGCTAAAATGTAACAGAAGTAAACTTGTCAGGTTATTCAAGAAAAACAGGAGAGAAGAAAAAGAAAAAAGAGAATAAACACCAATCAACTTTTTCTTAGTAGTTTCAATTTGAGCCCCTCAAGAACCTCAGACTTTCTGGGCCCCTGGAAGAACAGCTCTTGTTGCAGTTACTAAGCAAGGAAGATTCTAATGGACTTTTGATGAAATCTTAATGAAGATTCAAGATGAGAACAATGCAGAAAGACATCTTTTCTTGGTATATTTTGTGCTCTAATAGCTTTGGCCAAGCAGGAGCAGTCTTTGAATTAAATATGCACATTGATGTACTGCATGGCTTCTTATTTTGTTTTGCTTTTAAGAAACTAAACAAGGACTAAACAAGAAGAAATAATCACTGGGTCACACTTCTGAAAGCAGAAAATAATGAAATGAACTATAAATTGATTTTAACTGAAATTCAACACAGTTACAGATGGACATTTCTCTATAAGAATAGCTCACTATTTCATCAATCAACAGTCTCTCAGCATGAAGCACGAATTTTTTCACATTCCAACATTGTTGGACTACATGAAATTGAAAGACATTACAGCCTCTAGATAGGTAAACATGAAAATTTTCTATCTCAGTTAATGTTTTTCAATTGTGTCCGATGAGAAACATATTAAATCGAGCTTATTCATGTCCAATATAACAAAACCCTTTGTTTTTATTAATGCCATGTGTTAAGACAATCACAACCAATCACAGATCACCACTCCTCAAGCCTTTCAAGGTTCCATCTGATCCCCCTACTCCCTGCAATGATGGCAGCTCTGCCTGAGCAGGCACAGGAGTTTCACCACTGCAGCCCCTTTGCAATTCCCTCGCTTGGATCATCACAGCCCTCAGCCCCTGTGCTTCCTGGAACAAGGGCCATGTCTCAGTTCTAATGTGTCTGAAAGGCAATTTTATAGACTTGCTTTGTGCCACCTGGACCCTGGAGGATTTTTTATCTGTTTGAGGGCTGGAAACAGCCTTCAACTGCCTGGGTAAGGCTTCTTCCAGAGGGCAGGGCAGCATACACACTACTGAGAGCCTGACTCCTCCTTGCTTAGAATTTGTTCTTCCATCAAATACTTGTGATTTTGCACTGCAAGCTGATAAGCAGACTAGCCAGGTGAGGCAAAACTTGTGTTACTGCAAGTGTTGAATATCAGGCTCTCCCTCCATGGAATGCAGGGAGAACCCCATGACTGCCCATCTCCCTGCAGGTGCCTTGTGCAGAGCTGTGCCTGCAGCTCCAGCTGCTGTGGGGCAGTGCAGGATAAATGAACACATGTGGTGAACAGCAATGTTGTGTTTTGTAACCCATGGGTTAGAAACAAGCACTGCTACAAACCAGAGATCTTTTGGACAGATGTTGCTGTGCACCGTTACATGAGACAAAATGGTTTAAGACTAGAGGCGATGAGTGCTGAATCCTGATCAAATTTCAGAAGGAATTCAGAAGTAATAATTTTAAACAGAACTTAGAAATATACTGGCACTAATGCCTTAAGTTTTACAGAAAGGTAAATGGGGGAACACAGGTAGTATCACTGTGTACAAGGAAAAAAAGTTGGGGCTACTTTAGTCTTGTTTCTGTAATGGAAACTGTAAAAGCAGAATAGTTTTCTATTTCATTGTGCCATGTACAGACAATTTTTCTGGCACGAAAAGGTTGTGGAAAGCTGCTGAATGGGAGCAACTTGACCCAGACTTTGCCAAGGAACACTGCACCATACAAAAGAGAAAAAAGCAGGGGTTTGGCAAAGACATTCAAATGATCCCAATGGTTTGAACAGTCACTCTTAACTACCATGGAGTATTCCAAAAACACATTCCACTTGGCAGTGCTCTTCATCTCTCAATCATCACTGAATTTGATGAAAATATTTCAATCACTTGTGGTGATTGGTGCTATTGTATTCTGTGTAGCTAGATATAACCTAATTACATGAATATTTATTATCTTAAGTGTGACCTTTATGTTGCTTATTTCAGGCAGAGTCATTTTGAATAGCTGCTGGTACTCTCCAGGTATTTCATTATATACAGAATGCTCTTATATCTACAACTAGCCAGGGACCAGAGCTAGGAAACAGCTAAATTTAAAGGTTTGGTGGGGTTTTGTGGTTTTTTTCCTTTTTTTTTTTTTTTTAACTGAGCATGTAAATAGAGTAATTTCTTCAGGTTACTTATATGCAGTAAAAAGAAACAGCTAAAAATTCAAGAACCTCAGATGGATATAGTATTTCTCTACATAAAAGAAATGGGGAAAACAAAGCCTAATTATTACAATTGTCACTTTGGGTATAAATTCTGTACAGTATAGCTAATAGACAACCATTTGGCTTTGAAATTTAGGAAACAAAATCAGAGTCTCAAATGCTTATTCTTCATATATTCCTAACAAATGAAGTACAATTTTAGAAGTATTCCAAAATTACTTATTTAAAAACTTTTAAACTCTACCTAAAATAATGGTAAGATATTTACCCCCAAAATAATATAATTTCTGTCTATTAAAATTATAATTCTAGTGCAGCATGAAAAGGTGAAAAACAACAGAGAAAATTGGCTACTGAGAATCAATAGTAATGTAAATAGTAAAAATATCAAAATATGAGTAGATCCTTTTTTTGATTATGTGTATTTCATAAAGAGCTGCATCAGACCAGCTGGCATTGGGTAGACACTGATTCCAAAAACATCACCTTTGAATGCAAAAGCAAAAGAAAGAAACAAACAAGCAATCCAACCAGCAGTAAAGAACACAAATGTACCACTGGAGACATACAACAGGGATTCAGGTTTACTGATGTGAGGAAGAAATTTTCACATGAAGTACAACATATCACTTCTATCTGGAACTGAAAACAAAGGCTTAAAAAGGACAAGATCACTTTAATGTTTCCATAAAATAAGCCTAACCACATCAGTTGTATCACAAAACAGAGAGCAGTGGAAAGGAGGAAGGTAAGGTGAACGGAAGGCTTGCTTTGGCTTTGTGATGCACATAAAATAATTAAATTCCTATGTCAAGGTATTTGTATATACATGCCACAGTCAGAAAGAGAATAGTGATAAGCAAAGGTGAATTCTCTGCTTTTAGACAGCACCAGCTTTGGGAGAGTAAGGCCTGCAAACCCCAAAGCATCTGTAACTGAGACATCTCTGCACCACAGTGCACAGAAAGACAGAGCCATCTCTTTGTAAAAGCTGCATCCACAGCTGATGACATATGTTTCCTGTCTAAATATGCAGAAAGATAAAGCAAAGAAAGAATCACATAATTTAGTCATTTCAAATTTGCAAATGGTCTATGCCAACTAATTATTGCAGTTGGAGCTCTGGACACAGCAGAAAAGATGGATCATATTCACAGCACAAATGAAGGCACTAACTCAATTTTTTCCTCCAGCAGAATCACTGGATACAATTACTGAAGAACATAGTGGGCTGCATTAATAGGTTGTTATCTGGATGATAATACATTGCATACTCTCCCACAGGTACAGAAGAGAACAAATTGAGCATATCTGAAAACCTGTGAAGTCCATTTCAGTGTAAGCTCAATGAAAATACAAAGAAAGGGGTAAGAGGAGCAGCAGCCTCTCTAGTCAGCCTCCTTCCACAGCTATGGTCTGTCCTAAGAAGCAAAACAACTCCCTGAGCATCAGAATCTGCAGGAAAAGAACTTTCTGAGGAAACCTACTGCAGGGCTTTTTCTCTTTCAGGCTGAGCTGACCCACAGGTATGTGGAGCAGACACACCTTTAATGTCCTGATGGTCCTTACAGGAACAGGGCATGCAGGAGGTTCAGCTTGAGAAGGATGAGGCCTGCTGTGCTGCCAAGCTCACAATTCCATGAAAAAGCAGCTGAACAGCCAGCTTCTCTCCAAGCACCTATTTTTCACTGCTCTGATGCCATCCTAGTCAGACTGTGGCAAATTCTGGGAAGACAATTGGTCCTGCCTCTTTAATGGAGCTTGGTGACATTAAAGCAGAAATTCCTGCATGTCCTCCCTTACCTGAGTGCACACAAACTCAGCATTACATGACATGATTCACATAGGTTAAAATAGGAAGTGGGAGCTTATTAGAGGCTTCCCTTCTTTCTTTTGCACCTTGCAGACCTTTCCATGGTCTTCTCTCAGCCTTTTTATAAAGGCATGCAGCAATGGGATACAGCTTCTTCCAGATGATAAGTAGACACACTCAGGACTAAAGATTTTGTCAGTCACAAGCCACATCCCAGTATGAATTCTGAATAATGTTCTTTTGGCACAGATTGAAAGGATCCTAATAACAGCCCCCTGAGAAGTTGCTATCTTTACATTTTCCTTTGTCACGACACAGACATGATGTAAATTTCAACTCCCTTTTGGTATTCTCTGTCTGCTGGGCACATTCAGACTGTCTGGGCAGCGACCCTTCAGCAAAGTGACTCACAGCTCAAAAGGTAGAATGCAATTTCATTATTTTTGGTGCCGTGAGTAAAAATGTGCAGAATTCAGCAAAAGGTATTCAGATGCACACTGCAAGTCAACAAAAGCTTTGTCCTCAGTCCAACCAACTGAGCTTTACCATCTTTGGTCTTTTAGACCCTTTGCCACAACTCATTTCCTGAGCCTTTTTCTTATTTCCTTGTCCAGTTGAGAGTGATTTGTTTCCATGCTCTTCCTTGTAGTGGTACAAGACAGATTTAAACTGACTAGCACCCAATCCCCTCTATTCACAGTGCCTTTATATTCTTCAGTTCTTTTAACTCCCCATCACACTTATTTCCTTTTATTTGTTATTCCTCTTCACACAGGCAGTAGTGTTTATTTTGCTTGCTTATGTAACTGATTTCCTCAGCTATGCAAACAGTACCAAGACTGTGATATTCTTCTGCAGACAGACATTTTGCCAGTTGGTATCTATAAAAACACTTTCAGTCTCTTCTTGTTTTTCTACCACTCACTGATGATGGATTTGTTACTCTTTTTCCTTTTGTGACTGCAGTAGCTCTTTACTTTGATTTTTGGACATGATTATTAATATGCTAATAAGACACAGGGTACCATTAACACTTTGTGTAACTATTCCTATTAGTTCCAATTCCTGATTTGCTTGAGATGGTAGCTCTCTAAGGTAAAAAATTATCTAAGATTATAGCTCCAAGATCCAGAGGAAATGCAATGCTCCTATGTCAAATTCTTTCCAGTAACAGTGTGGCACTGGTGTGATTAGTGTGGTATTAACACATGTGGGAAACTGGCATGAGTTGTCACACCGCCCCAAGTGCAGCAAGAACAGCCAGACCAGCAGTTTGTAACTAATTCCCTGCATGCCTTACTCAGCACACAGACAGATTAGATTCCTTTGGAGCATCTGAAGAGCCGTTTATACCACTATCACCCACCTGATTACACTTCAGTGACTGTGAGGAGAGAAACTGCAGTGGCATTGGAAAGACCCAAACCAAATACAAAGTTTGCCATTCAGCCCAGCCCTTGTGCGTTCCAAGGTAATGTATATTGTAAACCCCTTAAGGAGAGGTACCACAGAAAGGCTTTATAGAATGCAATTTTGTAATCCTTTTTTTTATTTTTCCAGTCTCATTTAAAACCTTACTTCTGTAAAGCCAGGTAAGGTTCTTCCATCTTAAAGTTCACATTAGGCCTGTCTTTCCTGTGTTCCTGTGTTTGTAATTGGTATTTTGCTCTGGCACAGCAAGGGCTTCTCTGGGACCATGGATTGCAAATTCTGTGGTGGAGCAGAGTAAATGTTCTCTGGAGAGATCTGCCTCAGCTCAGTGGCTAGCAAAACACGTGGGGTCCCCTGTGTGACAGAGCAGGACCAGGTGAAACAATGGCTGCCAAACAGCAAAAATAAGAATGCACTATTTTGAAAACTGTCAGCCTGACATTGCTGGCACCTGAGCTACTCCAGCCATAGAATGAACAGCACATCCAGTTTCCTCCCACTCTCACTAGCACGTGCAGTTGTGAGCATTTCAAAGGCAGTACCTGCATTTCAGCCTCCTCACAGCCTCAGTGGTTTGGCCCTCTGCCCACACCATTCTCAAGACAGTCACTATGTATCTCTGGACAGAAATGAAATGACTAATTACAAATTGCTTATCTTAGCAAGACTACAAAATCCTTATTGTAGATTGAAGTCTTTCCATTTGCTACAATTGCCAGCAGGGCTCTGCATTTGGGTTTTAGTTAACAATAAGGTTATTCAGAAAAGAAATACCAAACCTCTCTTTCCATTTGGTCTCAGACATTCTTTTGTGTGACTCCAGGCAGCAGTCTGTGTGTCCACTCCAAGGTTACAAAACTCTTCTTGTGTTTGGCCTTGACATCTCGAGAAATGATAGGAGAAAAACTACAGGAACAGCACCAAGCAAACCCTCTCACAGAGAAAAAAGAATTTGTGATGAAAAAAGAAAGAAGAACCATGCAGAGCGCAAAGCTGACAAATCCCTTGTACAAACATATAAATAAATTAAATAGTACTAATGGATGAGTGACAGAAAGACAATAGTTTATCAGCCTCAGTTGCATCAAGTACCAATTTCACACTCTGACACCTTACATTACTGAAAAGATATATACTTGTGCATTAATCAGAAAAAAGTTAAACATAAATGTTTTCCCCCATCCTCATCTGCAATTTGTTATTTAGAAAAATATAATGAGAACAGTAGAAACTGGCATTAAAATAGAGACAGAATGACATCTACTGGTTGCTATGAACTGGCTGGAAATGCTAAAAATACTTTGAATTTTTCTCCCTTTCCTAAAATATTTAAACTGAGACTCTTATTACTAGTCATAGAGTTTAGCTATTGAACAGGCAATGGAGAATAGCTCAGTAAATTCCCCAAATAAAAATCTTCTCTGGTCAAATTTTAACCACCTACATAGACAGCTTAATATATTTCAGATCTTTAATATTAATGCTAGTGAGTAAAGAGATGCTCTGCTCCAGAACTACAAGAAACTGGGAAAAACCCCAGAAACGCTGCAATTTTGCAGAGGATGAAGGTCTCTGTTGCATATTTTACAAGAATACTGATAAACAGAACTAAGTCTCTTATCAAAAAATTACTTAAGCAGCTGAATTTATAGCACAGCATCGCTTTGTTAAATGATAATCATTATCTTTTTTCCTGAATTTATTTAGTGCAATGCAATTATTGTTCATTTTTTTACTTAGAATTCTCAGCACCTTCTCTTTTAGGGATTTTATAAATTTCAAATGAACAAGACATTCTATTCTGAGGTTTTTTTAACCATCCTAGAACAATCACCAGTAGATGTAAAAATCTCAGAATGTCTTGAGATTTTGTTAAAGGTCACAGAAACATCTCAGTCCTATGAGAACATTGTTCTTTGTGCTCTACATGTCTCATGGATGTATGAGTGAGGCCCTTTTCCCTGCTCACAGTTCACTCTGTGGGTGATGCTGCCAGTACAAACAAATCGATCTTGCTCACTTTCTAGCCAGCACAAGATATATTTTCTCCTCCTGCAGTTTCTCCACACTAGTTAATTAAAGTCCTCTCTACTCTGTATTTGGTGGTCTCCTCACCAAGAAATATCTATCTAGCCCTCACACCTCCAAAAAGAATCAAAAATTAGTCTGATATAGACACGAGCATTTGGTGATTCTTTCCAAATATATTCCTCTGGGAAAAAAGAAAAATTCTAAGGAGATCCCAGTGTTATCCCAACTGATGTTTATATAGCATAGATTTATACAACATACTGCAGAGGGGCAAAAGTAAGCCTCAATTCTGGCCTTGAGCCATGGCCAAAATAGATAAATATGAACAATGAGATAGCATGCAAACAAAAGTGGGGGGAAAAGCTGAGGGTGAACAAAACCAAGAGCTGATATTTGCAAGAGCAGACTGGGGATTTAAGAGTATCTTTCATAAAACTCCAATGGCTCCTCCACTGCAGGAATGGATTCAGACTTGGCAGGAATAGCACAGCTGCACTGAGCAGCGCTCCCTCTTGCCCAGGCTTGGATTCTGAGCAGGGGATGCTGTGCTGGGCTGTGCAGGACACTCAGGGAGCATCAACGGATGTTCCTTCCTGCAGCAGCTTCACTTTGGTGCATGGATCTGCCACACAGACCCCTGAACCTGGAGGGAAGCTGTAGGGCTGTATGAGTGTGCATGAGTTACCACTGCCAGAGCAGGACAATACAAAATCATCTTTCATCATTCATGTGTCTTTTTATTTCATATGCCGGTGTGTTTTGAAGTTCACAAAATGTTTCCAGGTATTCCTTTAGGGATAATGAGGATATATTTATGCTACTACTTGTTGTCCAATCCTATTATCTTTAAAAAAATAGATAACAGTATACTAAACTGAAATTGATACATTGTTATTTAGAACTTTTTACTCCATAAGCTATCATACCAAATTTACTGAGGGGAATTATTCAGAACTTATACTGAAATCATACCCAAATACAAAGCAAAAACCCCCAAAGATATTTCTTTGGATTGTTCCAATGTGTTCATAGAAAGAAATATGGTATCATAGTATTTCATGCTCATAAATTTTAACCACGAAATACTCCAATGTGAGTTATTCATTAAAGCTACCCCTACAGATTCCAACAGTTAGCCCACTTGGGAAGTTCTAGTTCAAACAACAAGAGAGCAGCAGGTTGCTTTAACTCAACTTGTTCATCAAACAATTCCCACAGGAAACAGCATGAAATATCTGTACTTCCTAGGGAGCAGAATCTCATTTCACCCAGCTCAGAATGTTACAAAAGTCACCTAATCTTTTTGTTAGAAAACCCACAAAATAGTTCTATGAATCACTCTCCAGAAGAGCCTCTTTCTCTCCATCAAGTTCAAAAGGAATCTAGCTAAGATAGAGATATCTGTATTGCAGAACTCTGAAGCTGGAGGAGATTCAATCTCAGCTATAGATAAGAAGCAATATTCTCCTTGCACTCAAGCTCCCAGCAGCCTTCAGGATTGAATTTTGCCCTGGTACTTCACTGCTCAGAGGGGCTGGAGGGCTTGCAGTGCAGCCTCCTGTGTTCTGTGCTGAGCTGTGCTTTCTCCAGACTCCGGGAATTTCAGCTTTGTGCTTCCAGGTGCAACTGAGGCTTCAGCTCTGCACTGCTGAAATGCGTCATATGTGAAGCAACCTCCAGTCCCAGCAAGAGGAGCAGTCATTCAGTTTATATCACAACTGACTTTTTGCTCTCAGGGAGTACAACTTGCTGAGATTCTGCATTAGAGTTTTTCCCACATTTAAATTTTTCTTTCCTATTTCTACATATACAGATTTCATGGCCCTGATTTGGTATCTGCATTTACAGACAACTCTCCAAGTTGGGTATTAAACTGAAAAGGAAAAATTTCTCTCCTGTGATCTTGTTTGAGATCTTAATAAAATTCTTATTGCATATCTGTCTTTTTTTCTAACATCTTCATTCACAAGCCCATGTAAAAACATAGATCTTTTATTATGTAAATAAAGTCTACAAGAAGAAAATGAGGAGGGCTGAAGCTATGTCTGACTTCACACATCACAATGATTGATTTTTGCTATCATTAAATAGCTATTTCTAATGTGTATTTTGCAATGGAGATAGAAAATAGAAGGGTAAAATGCAATAGGCTTACAGCAACCTAATGTGACATAATATGGTGTTTCTTTCATTTTTAATGAATTGATGTAATTATAACTTACTAATTTCTAGTTTCAAATAGATATTTCTGATGCTGTTATGGAAACACAGTAAAAACAAAGACCAGATTTATCCAAAAGTTACCTTATGCTTTATATTTCATAAAATCAGCTCTTCCAGTAGCCTGCCTACTATTTTCTCACAAAATTGCATTCTATATTCTGAAAAACACTTGATGTTTTAGAATAACTCCCATGTGATCATTCACTGACTGTTACAATAAATTTGTCATGAAAAGTTTCATCTGGTTAAAGGTCAGAATATTTTAATGGTTTGGCTATTTAATGGGCTTCAGGCAGGCATAATGATTTTATATAGAACTGCATAAAAACCTGAAAAAAAGCTTGTTTTTCAGTGAATCCATGCTGCCTTCTCTAAGAGTGATGGATGTTCAAGTCCCTTTTCAGCCCTAAATGAACCAGAGATTTTCCTCTCAGCTTAAGTCATAAACACAAACCAAACCCCTGTGTTAGAGCTGGGCCACTGCTTGGCTTTCCAGACCTGTCTACATTCAGAATGTGAACTGCTGCTAGTGCAACAATGACCAAACTCTGGTTATACCATCTCTGTAAATGGTTAGTTTACCATCTCTGGGAATCACCAGAGTGAGACTGTACCACCCTTCTCCTATGGAGTGTCTATGGCCTTTATCCCATCATGCTTTTATTCTTTAGCACTGGATAAATATAAAAAAAGATTTTAAAAAAATAATTGAATCAGTTCTTACCTTGACTGGCCAAGACATTCCAAATGGGTTTCCAGAGGTCATTTCAATCCATAGCACAATGGCTGCAGCCAGCACCATGAGATTAGTTCTCAGCTTGGTTTTTAGAAATATCTGCAAAATAAAGCACAATAAAATAACCTAATTTCTTATGATGCAGGTATCAAAATATATGAGTAACATGTTTATGATGATTTTTTCATTAAAATTGTACTTTTCAAACATAATTTTCCACTTGATTTATATCTTTGCTTGTTCTTCTCCAGTTTAGAGATGACTTTCAAAGGTCCCTTCCAACCCAAATTATTGAAAAATTGTATGACAACTGCCTTGAATGATTTGAAAAGACAAATTGCTTTATAGAAATGACATCCTCAAGTAAAAGATTAAATTCAATTATATTAGAAAGTTCAGGACATTATGAAGGAAAAATACAGGCTTTCTCAGTGGATTCTTCATCAGTAATTTTTCATTACACAATTTTCAACAAGGAAGCAAGATGAAGTCAATTCCTAATGGATGCACTTTGTTGTACTCAAAGGAAGACAATCAGATTTTTATGGTTTTAAGAGCCAATGTCAAACTAACACTGTCATATTTACCCTTGCAGTTTAGAGCACTGTAGGGTTTCCTGCACTTTTTAAGAAATAACTTTTTTAAAAAATTATACCAGTTTAGTTAACTTTGATTTCCAGTGTGTAAAATGCATGCAAGTCTCAGAATGAACTGAAGCCATGACACCACAGATTGAGGGGATATTGTTTGAGATCCTTTTCTGCTGAACACAGCAAAGCTTTTTGCAGACTCCCTCAGTGTCTCCACAAATGTGAATTCTTTGCCACAAAACATTCACCTACCAGCCCTTCTGAAACCCTCACTCCTTTTAGAAGCTCATTGGAGCTCTCTACACTTCAGTAACCCTTTTTGAGACCTATTCCACAATTAGTATGTATCTCTGATCTCATCATGTACTCCAGAGAAGCAAAGTTTCCCAAGCACAGTGAATACTTGGCATTAACTCTCTCACAGGTGAAAAAAAAATACCTGTGAGATTATTTCTGCTTAGAGCAAACTTTGCAATTTACATATTTCTGCACTGTCTTATCAGTTTTAACAAATGCATTATACCTTTGTCTTTCTACTTTAAATTAAGAAGTGCTCTCATCATTATAATTTTAGACTGAAAAAGAAAATGCCTGCAGAATAAATCATCGTTCCATAACAATGCCTAACCAACCCTGCAGCAGCCAAAGGGAGATTTATCAGCACTGTTCATAAACATTGATACAGACAGAATGAAATTATTATCATTGTGGTCTTTATTGATTATTATATCACACAATGTGACTTCAACTGTGACACAAAATACCTTGAAAAGTATTTCACCTCCAAGTCTTTATGTCAATAGCTAGGAGAAAAATTCTTTTTCTTGACCTTTCACCACAGGCAAATCTTCCACATATTACATATTGATTTTGTGTATTTCAGAACATCTTGAAAGATGAAAGCTTAAATGAGTTGTGATCAAAGGTTGTTTTCTTTTGATAAAAAAGGATTAGCTAAAAAACTTCTATTAAAAAAATAAAATCACCTAAAAAAAGGAGGCATCCTGCAACAGCATACACAATCCATACACATGATCTAAAGTGTGCATGAAGACATGGAAAAAGTTACCAGACATATCCCAGATGTAGAACTGCTCATTTTACTGCTTCTGCTTCATTAATGTAGTAATAAAATGAGAGGGGAAATATTTTTACAGCATGCAAAGGGCACCTTTGCCACAAAGGGCACACTCTTTCATGCTGGATATCCAGGTTTTGTCTTACTGCATCAGTGGGCCAAACCTGCCCAAAAGCACACTTAATTTTAGTAACATCACCTCATTTTAGGTAATGGGAGTGAAGTTTGATTTGTTCTTCTCCAGGAGCCTTTTGTAGCTATAGAACTACTCCTTTGTCTGGGTTGTACATGCAAATTAATAATCTATTTGGCATCACAAGAAATGCAGGTTTATACTCTTGAAAGTAAAAAAAAAAAAAAAAGAAAGGCAACAAACACACATTACAAATTTAAAAGAATAAAAATCAGGAAAGTAATTTCTGATAGGACCTCCAGAAACCATGAATATAATTTCATTATGTGTGCTAGTTTGCTCCAGCCAGGACAATCCTCCCATCCCTCAGCTTCCAGGTCTTTATTGAACCCATACTGATGAAACTTTCATCTCCTTTCCATTTCCCGTGGAAAACTTTTTTAATTTTTTCTGCTTAAATTATCATCCACCATGGGTCTTGTAAAAAGATAGTTCTTGAAAACCCATAGAGAAAACACTGGTCTCAGTTTTTGTGGTCCAGACTTCATTATGTCTGGCATTTCCCTCCTTCTGTGTTTTAGAATTCCAGAAGTTTTTGTCAAGAAGTTAGTGCTGTGTTCTTTAGAAGTTGTGGGAATGTACTGAGAACACCTCCTCTGCTCAGATATTCCCATTGCTCAAGCAGAAGATCCCACCACCAGCATCTCTGGTGATCTCTCACCAGCTGTACTGGTTACTGGGTTTGTGCCATCTCTAATGGAACAGATTATTTATTTTTATCTTTTCATAAAAGCAGGAAAGTGGATGAAACAAGAAATTGGACTTGTCCTATGAAATAAGAGTTTTGCCTAAGCTTCAGCCAAGAGAAAAATCTAAAAGGAAACAATGAAGCAACTAAGCCTTTCTTTAGCAATATTTTGCACAAGTGCCATCAAAATTTTTATTTTCACCTACCACAAGTGCAAATTTCAAAAAGTCAAGGTGAACTGCTATGAGAAAGAAGGACATTTAAAAAATATGAATTTTTACAATCTGGGATAATTTTGTCCTCCTTGGACAGTAAACTTGCAACTTTCAATTTCAGGGAGGATGCCAAGAAAACACCTGCCAGACCTCTCCTCTCTTTGAGGACCATAAAAATGCAGTGTTTGGTAACTCCATTGCTGAAAGGGATTTCATCCCAGCTCCTGCTGCAGAGTGCTCAGTGCTGAGCTGTTGCCATTGGAAGCACAGTCTAGACAAAGATAAAATTAGAAGCAAGCACTGTCTTTTTTGGAAAGCACAAAACAGTATCTAATCTCATCTCATCTCAGCAGACTTGTTCTGTCTTGTCTACATTATCTAGTGACATTATAAAATGGTGGACAGGACCCTCTTTGCTTGAATTGAGGAGCAATCCAGCAAGTGCAGTCCCAAAAACAGATATGATGAAACACTTATCAGAAGAAAAATAAAAAATCTGACAAGTACAGTATTCATCACTATTCTACAAAATCTTATCATTTTCCCTAGCAGTGGAGAATACATGTCAGATTTAGCAACAATAATTATTAACTGAGCTGACTCCAGGGCAAAATAAAAAAAAACATGCAGTGCTCCTGTACTTCAGAGACAAGCAGTAACCCGTGTATATCACAACTACATTTCAGTTTGAAATGTATTTCATTCACTTTCTGCATGGCCTTGACCCCAACATTTTTCAGGATACATTTTAAAAATGCAGGATTAAATTAGATATTTTTTCCCCCTGATTTTGGCAAATCACTCACCACATCCTTAAGTAGGTTGTTCCCATGGCTAAGTTAACTGCAGACAGAGCTATGAATGTGTTTCTGGATTTCATTCCCAGTATGTCTGTTGTCACATTGATTGCCAGAACATTTTATGATCATTTTTTCAACTAGATTGAAAAACCATCAACTACTAGAATATTATTCCCCTTGTATGTGTTATCCTTAACTAAAATTCATTTTCACTTGGCTATGCAAATAAATTCATTTCATTAAATCTTTCACAAGTCAGTTATTTTTTCATTTGCTTCTCCTGAATCCCTCCTAATCACTTTCTGTGCTATTTGTAGAAAGCAAAAATGTGAGCAGCATTGCCCTGTAAGGACAGAGGCTGTGACTGCCTCCCATAGCCAGGTTTCCACACAGCCTGCACCAGGTAACTGTGGGCACCCACACCCAGCAGCAGCACTCAGACCTGTCAGCTGTGTTTGTCCAACCCCACCTCTGTATGACTCAGATAAACTTGACAGCACACAGGTACAATGTCAGTGACTAACAAAGCATTATAATAATGGCCAATGCTCAGAGAACAGAAAAAAAAATCACTCAGTTCACTTCCAAACTTTCCTGGTGTAAGTCTACTGTTTTCAGATGAGTTCATTCTTATTTATACCACGGAAATATCAGAAACAACACATATACCAAATGTTTATCCCAGAATTCCCCATATTAGGAAAGTTGTGGGAGACTATAATTTCCAGCTGTACAATCCCACCACCATGCCCATGCTGCTTCTTCCAAGCATTGGTGATATGAATTTTTATCCTCCATTTGTTGCCAAAGCAAACATGCATTCATTTAAAAATAACATTCAGATTAAGCTATCATAAACTGCATTTCTTTCTCATCCACTAGGTTTTGATGATATTTTCCAGTTGTATAGAAAGAGTTTGTTGGTCAGACAGGATTTCTCTGAACTCTGAAGATCCCAGATTAGGTAACTTTCAAAACACCAAATTGTGTTTTACACAATGGGCATGCTATTACCTATTAGTTATTATATTTGGATTAAACATGCAAGAGTTGAAGATCTGCAGTGTTTTCCAAACAACCTCCATGCAGCTTAAATATAGTCAGCAGGAGAGATGCAGACAGGTTGTATGACCAAAACAAAAAGTGTTGTTTAAGGCACAGAAATACAGCAGTAAGAGAAACTTCAACTATTTCAGGTCTATGCTGCTCAAGAACACTGTTCTAAATTAAAGTTAATGAGACTCAAAAAGTGGCCCAAAAGAAGAAATGATAACTGTATAGTTAAGGATGCAAGGATTTGAATATGTCAAACCAACACACAATTATAAGGTAATTATTTCCATTACAGTTAAGCTATTTCAGAGATGATGTAACAAATTAGAAAGTGCTGATGTTTTGGCTTTGTTTTTTCTCATTTTCCTAAAAAAGCAAACAGCATATATCACACTCCCTGTTTGTCCATCTTCATTTGTCAGTCCTTCATTCTCCCTGCAATCACTTTTCAATTCACTGGACCATTTTAACCAAATTTGATGAGGTTAAGGTTTCACAAATTTAACTTTCAACTTTGTGAACTCTAATGACTGACTAGAGAACTGCATCCAATTAGTGCCCTGACAGAGGAGAGCAGGGAGAATTCAAATTTTAGCTGCTCTGCTCATTTCACTCATCAGCTAAAGGGCAATAATCAGATGATCAATCAACCATGAGTAGTTCCAAAGCTACCACGGCATGTGCTGCTTGTTGACAGCCAAAAGTAGAAAAAAAGGCATTTAGGGGATTAGTGAGAGACCAGACAGATTTTAAGGGAGGTTGCAAGATGTAAAACTGTAGGCAACCAGTCATTAATCCTTATGGAAGGATTTTCAACTTATTTTTAGTTGTTTGATTGTTAGTTGTTTTGGTTGTTTGGGAGTTTTTAAATAAGCATCTACAATCTGGAAAAACAAATCACAAAAATTCCTCATCCACATACAGATTTTCTTCCTGTTTCTTCCCCACTTAAGGAAATCTGTGGGTCAGTTGCCACTTTTTAGGAAGATTAAAAGCAGTGATTTTTGACTGCTTTTAATTCATTTCTTTGGACACACTAGTCAAGTTCACCAGGCAAAACAACAATCATATACTCACACATGTAATTCTCAGTTAACAGCAGCCACCTCTCCATAAGACTGCCCTTTTCAGACATTCTGGGTGGGGTTTTTTTCTTGACTTTTTTAAATATAGGTACCATAATTCGGTTTGTGACACTTACTTTCCATCTTACATAATTAATAGAACATAAATACTTCCTATTATAAACTTTCTTTTCCTCAAGAAATACATAACTGTCACCCAATTGGATAAACAGAAGTGGTCATCATCTTTTGAAATGTGCTAAAATCAGAGCTGTTCTTTGCACTGGCTTTATACAAAACCCATAGAACTGTCTATTTGCAGACTCTATTCCTTCTATTCCAGATTCTTTTCCTCTATTATAGGAAAAGCTTATCTAAGGAAGAAAAACAAAAAGTCATTGTTAAATGGCGCTGCTCTTGTTTTTGTTTATATTTCAAATGAAAAAAAGGCCTTTATGATTCCTTTTCCATTCTCCTCTTTCCTCTCTAATAATTTTGGAATTCACTGGCATTTGATAGAGCCCAAAAACATCAAAGAAAATTGGTTTCCTCTGATAATCAATTGCCACGAATAGAGGAGAAAACAAAACTGGTGCTCTGAAGGAAGGAAGGTTGGGAAAACTCATCAGCTGCAGTTTGACACAATCCAGATAACCACTCAGGAGGCACAGATACAGACTGAGAGTACACTGGAGACACAGCCATATGCTTTATGGAATGAGAAGGAAAAACCTATCTCACAAAACTTAAAGTTCTCCAAAAAAAAATCAACAAACAGGAATGAATAAAGACGGGAGAAACAAGTTCCTGCAGCACAGCTCTGCAGGATGTTAAGCAGCCCTAAGATAAGGCACAAGGTATACCCTGGGATATGCATGCACAGACTGGAAATAGAAGCAAACACTTTTTGCAGCACAAAGAAGTCACCAGTGAAGTGTCACAATTTAAATTAAAGCCACATTGTTTCTGCACACTGGCAAAGGGAGGGGTGACACTGGCCAGCAGCTCCTGGCCACTCATCACTACCCCTCCTCAACAGGACAGAGGGAGCAAAATGAAAAATTTGTGGGCCAAAACAAAGGCAGGGAGGTCACTTAAAAATTGCCAAAAAAGCATTAAATTCGGGGAATACTGATTTAATTCACTAGCAATTAAAAGCGATTAAAAAAAAAACCACAGCAAATTTCACATATTTAATGATCCAGACTGTCCATACTCTTGCATGAACAAGAGTTTTGAATTTTTGATCACAAAGACATCAGCTGACAAAAGCATTAGCTGATTGCCCAAAAAACTCAGTGAGCAGGGAAAGATTAGGAAGGAATAAAAAACCAAGACATCTCATGCCATTACAGAATTCCAGGGTGTGCCATGGGAAAAGGCAAAGGACAGTCAGCTCAAACAAATAGGGAGAACCACAGAGAGATGTGTAAGCCATGGTTACCCTGAGCAGGAGTCACTCTAGGATGTCACAGGCTGGGTGAGGGCAGCACCAGGCAGATGGCACAGGACAGAAAGGTGGTGGCTGCTTTATGCACGGGAACTCAGGGTGTGAAACCTCCTCCAGAGCCCCCCAAGGGCTCACACAGACCCAGGAGGAGACAGAGGGAATGAATGATAGAGTGCATGAAGGCAAACACATCAAACTTCAAACTACACAGTTACCCCACCTTCCTCTGAGCTGCAGAGTGCTCAGTTCCCATTCTGTACCACAGATGTTTGGGTTTAGGCACTGTCAGACAGGGTACTGGACCCAATAAACCAGGGGCTGGAGCACATAGGACAAATTCTGTAACTTTTACGTGTGTTCCTGTTCTCTAGACCTGGGTGAACTGAGACTATTAATTATCCTTTTTTCCTTTGCTTCGTTTGTCCAGTCCTACACACATTATCGTGCCTGAACTGTCTTAATTCCCACAAAATCTCCTATCTTATTATCTTCTACAGGACAGGACTAAATTAACAGGGAAAACACAGAAAATGACATCTGCACTCTCGTTACTGAGTGTGCTAGCTATAGATGTCACTTATTCCACATTTGTTCAAAGGATACATTTGTTCTTTGTAGGTTTTTCAGAGAAATGAGAAAAATAATAATCTTTCTATCCAGATGGTGATGACAGTAGAACAATTTAGCATCATATCTTTCTGTTTCTCTAGGAGATTATGCGATTTCATACAACAACATATTTGGAAGAAGCTTAACCACAGGTAATTCTTAACTGAAACAATAAAAACAGATGTGTTTTAAGCCAAGTACAAACACCAAAAAGGGGTTTTTGAAATCTTAAAAAGTTTACCAATAGTAATTGGGGAAGGAGTTGAAGCTTTGTGCATTCATGCAAACTCAAACAAGGGCCACAGAAATGGACCAGAAGTAAAGAGGTAACAAACAGGCAAGTTTTCAATACAAATAAATAACACAGAAAGATGACTAATTTTCTGGAAAGCCATAATTGCCTTAACAGTAGTTCTGCACATCTCTGCATCTTTCAGTATAAGAATCACTTAAAACCTAAATCACAGTACTTATGTAATGATATAGACTCTGACTGTATATTTTTATTATCTGCTTTAGACATCACATATACATCTATTTTCAGTGATTTCGTCAGAATTTTGACTGCAACCACACAAATTGTTTATGCCATACAGTTCTGAATTCATCCTAAAGAAAAAAAAATTGCCTCCTGAGCCGTGTTGTTCTTGCTCTCAATTTGCAGTTTCTAATATAGCTAGATAATAGCGAGTTTTAAAAACTAATGTAAACATTTTGCAAATAAGCTATATATTATCATCTTCAACTACTCACATAGAGTTGGGAGAGCACAAAAGAAATTTATTTTTATTCAGTTCAAGTAGTCAGCAGTAGAAAACCACAGAGCTATGTTCAAGGAAGTTCCTGCAAGTTCACAGAGTGCTTTAATGGAATATTCCACAGCATATAGGTTCAGTGACATGATTCAGCAGCCCTTGGACCCACTGTAACCACCTAGAAAAATTATCCAAGAACAGTTGAATTCTGCACAGTTGTAACATCATGCAGATCATATCCTCTTTTTTTCTCATTAACGTAGCTCTGAAGAGCTGAGGATTCAGCTTGGGCTGTGAGTTAATAAATATTTGATTCAACCTTCTGCACCTTCAGATAGAAAGCCAGGAATTATAAGTGCAACTTCTTTATACTAGCTAAGGTTAAAAAAAAAAAACCCTGACAGCCCTCATTTCCTTTTCCACTAAGTCTTCTATTTTGTTAATACTGACAAAATCAAAGATGTCAATCAGTAGCAAAATAAAAAAATAAACAAAAAAACCCAAAAAAAAGCCACAACAAACCATGAGATATTGGAAGTTTCTATTTCTGTCAGAACACTGCAGAAGTGGCATCCATATTTACTGTTACCTATTTAAGCTTTCCAGACTAGTCAGCACAGCTCCATTTTGACATGAGTGGGCTTTTTTCCATGACAAATGTATCCACATTCAACATCTTCCCTATGTAACCTGTCTTGCTATAAAGAACTGCTGAACTAAGCTTGTACATTCAGAACATATAAAAAAGCCAATTGAAAAAAGAAAAACCACAAATGAGAAGTGTGAGAAAAAAGGTCATAAATAATGAAGTAGATTTCTTTACTTAAGAAGTCATTCCCCTTCATAATACTCCACTCATAAAAACCAGGATTTAAAACACTACTAGTGACACCATTAATGGATAAGAATAAAAATGGTTCATCCAAAGCATTCCTTTTACTATGACTCAGGTTTATTGAGAAATAAAATTCTAATAATCTCTTCCATTAACTCCTTTCTGTATCACATTTTTAAATACTGTTGAAAATGAAAACTGTAACTCTCGTGACCCAAGTGACACCGTGCTGCATTCAGCAGCTGAAGACACACATTGTACAGGGTTTTCAATACTGTAGAGAACCATGGCAAAGAGAAGCACGAGCTTGGTGCATGCACTGCTCGGGGTAACTGCCTGAAAACAAGAGATCTGTGCTTATCTGAGCATCAGGACAGTGGGCAGCAGTAATAAGGTACAAGATGTTATCCTGAAGGGAGTGATCAAAACATCACTGTTCAGGAGCAGTGTAATTCCTTGTGACATCTGTGCTAAAATTACATTTCCATGCTACAATATACACTGGATCTGATTTAATATTTTCAAATGCATTTCACATAAGAACGGCTCAAAGTCTCAGAGAGACAATTTTGCCTGGCGCTGCCAAGGTCCCTCTTTGAGGAACCAGAGCAACTGGGAGAATGATTCTCTTCATTAAGTTCTGCTCTATTTCCTTACAAAAGCTAAATGCCAACAACAAAAATAGTGGCATATGGTAACAACATTTTAATCTGCATATTTTTGTTCTCTGCTCTTGGTCTCTTGCTTTCAATTTTATTATCTACATACTCCCAGTGTAGAGTGATTCATCAGCACTGCTCTAAAACAGTGAAGTAACACTAAGAGTTACCTAAGATGAAATCAGAACAGCTCCTCATCCATTTTTTGTTACCTCCTTGTCTTGCCAGCAGTGCAGCTAGACAGACATAAAGATGTATATGAAAATCAAAATAAAAATCACTTATCAAAATATTAACCAGAGGATGTCAGCTGACAAGAGAAACCATGAAATCCAACCCATGCTGCATTATTCATCAATTTCCACATGCATGTACTCAGCCATCATTCAAATACTTCTACAGTAAAACTTAGAATTCTTTCTCCAACACAAATGCAGGAGACAATGTCACAGCTCATGTTGCAGTTGAGATGGTCACCATACGCAGAGAGTCACAGCACAATTTCAGAAAGCTTCAGCCCATACAGAGTAACCATTGATCACTTCAGAGGGCTTCA
>JAWWEY010000036.1:6279705-6297434 GCA_035582745.1 Loriotus luctuosus | reverse complement strand
TGCTGGAATCCGTCTGCCTCTCAGTCATCTTTGGGCAACACTGTGTCGCTGGCGCCTGAGAATCTGCTGTGTTCCTGCTGTGTCTGAGGCCGCCTCCCTCTTCAGACAGGGAGGGCTCAAGAACCCACAAAGGGACAGCTGCCGGTGCCTGTGGGCCGGTCCGGCATTTTCTCTCCTCCCCTGGCACCCCAGCAAAATGTCTCCTGTTCTAGCTCTAATTCTGTATAAAATAAAGGCCATGCCTATAGCTCATGGGCACTGCTCATATGCAAATAATGTACATTAGTAATAATAAAGTCATGGTTGAGGTCAAATCTCTTTGGGTATCTTAAGAATATTTCACTTATGTGGGAAGATAAATATTTATGACCATGTTGAAGAACAAAAAGAGAAGGAACTGTTCTGTCATCTACTGGTTCATGAGAACAAGTAGTACTTCAGGAATCTATATTCAAGAACCTCTACTAAAACTCTTTTAGTTTCAGCTTAATGACTGTTTAAGAGCTGAAAAGCTTATCAAAAAAAGTCTACCCAATAAAAAGTATTTTTTTTAAGACAGACTGCTTATTCTCTAAACACATCCTTTCCTCAGACTAAGTCACTTGTGAAAAACGCAATTAAAAAAACCCCAACAATTAAACATCCCTTCTGGTAGGCAAATTCCCCACCACCACAACATTCCCAATAGACATAGTGAGCACATTCTGAGCTCTATGTAGAACAAGGATCAACATGAAAAAAGGATATCTTAGAAGGCTCTTTAAGCACTTTAAGTTTCAGTTTTACTGTTCATTCTGGATGATTTGGCCAATTTTGCTGAAATGCAAGCAACACTCAAAAAGGTAATGGCTTTTTTTGTTTGTTTGTTTTAAATGTATTGAAAAAACACTACATCAACCAAAATATACAGCCAAAAAAAAACGGGAAAAAAATGAAAAGAAACCCAAATCTCTTCCTGGTTGAGAATAAGAAAGGTTGTCAACCATGAGACACAGAACTAGAAGTAAACTGCAATTTCCTCATTCTAAACAGCCCAAGAAATTATATTTCATGGTGCAACAAAAAGGTTTTAGAACTATTCCCCATTTGTGTTCAAGGTAAGATTCCCCAAGAGTGAAAATGATCCTGTGTGGTTTATTCTAGCAGAGGAGAGTGTTGCTAACATTCTTTTCCAAGCTGCACTGGGAACTTCTTTTCTTTTAAAAAATAACTTTTTTTTGACAACCACATGCTCTGCAAGAGCAGTGGAGGTGAAGAGGTTCTGTCTCTGAGGAGAGAGCAACTCTCAAAATCTGTCCTTCCTTTCACAACTGAATTAAGGTTTCCAAGAGAAATAATGATTTAAATAAACCAATTTCTTGGTACAGAAGTTCCATGTAGTCTGAAGCAAAGTTCTCTGCAGCTGTGGCAGCAACGCTCTCTGTGGAAACTTTGTCCAGAGGAAGGATTGGAGCAAAGAAAGATCACAAGTAAATGTGAGCAGAGCAGGAAGAGGAACTAAAACAAATTGATCTATATTTGTCACAAGAATAGCTGACACAGGACATTCTCTTCCTGAGAAGAGAATTCTCTTCCTCAAATCTGAGTTTGGTAAGACTTCAATAAGGGTGCTGAACTGAGAAAAATTTCTAGACTAGACTAGAACCTCCAGTTTTTCAAGGAATTGAATCCCTTTGTAGGATCCAGCTGGGATCCTCTCACCATGGGTCATTTTTGTTTCTGACTGATCACTTGACCTAGAGCTTACACTTGGCTTTAATCTCTAGTCCTTATTTGAAGATAATTATCATGGGGGCTTCTCTCTCTCTCCTCTTTATATTGCCATGTTATTAGCTTTTAGCAGGATATAATTTCTACTTTAAAATGTGTAATAACAGTGGGCATTCCAGACAGGCATGGGAAACCAATAAACTCAATTGTCAGGCAGGAAAGATTAAGGAGAAGACAAAGATCAGTTACCGTCTTGTAAATTCTATTTCCTGGATAAGAGTCAACATGAACTGGATATTCTTGTAACTTGCAAACAAAATTCAGGGTAGCACCCTCCAGCTCAGGACAAAGGGATCAATAGTTCTGGCTTTGTCACTGTGCTGTTAACACAGCTTTAGTCAGCATCAGCTCAAAAAGTTCTCTGATGGGAAAAAGATAATTTAAAAATTATGAAATTTGCAGTCCCAATTACCTCAAAGCAACAAATGTAATTTTGTTTTTTTTTAAAAAAGAATCCTAAATTAAATAATATTGTCCACTGATGTTGCCTTGTTCACTCTGCTATGCTCTGTAATTTAGTAAACTGGCACCAATGTCATATCTTAAGTGTATTTCACATGCTGTTAGGCATAATAATGCATATGGTATGCTTCATTTAAACAATCAGATACACCTATTACTAGCCATTTGTTTTGCTTTTTGTTATTGATTGCTTCTCATTTCACTGGATGAGATAAATTAATCCTGCTGACAACTTTCTTGCAAGATCATCAATTGGAAATTTTCAGTCAAGCAGCACATATGAGATGCTTTTTACTGGAAGAACACTTCCAGTAAAATGATTTGCTATTCTCCAAAAACTCCACCCACTATCACAGATTCTCAGACAGAGTTGTGCTAAGCTCAGAGAAGTTAGAGCTGAATGTCCTAAAGCAATAAGAGAACTCTTCCTGTTCTCTAGTTCATTCCACATGCTTCCTTGACATTTATATCAGCTGTAGGCTCTTTACCTATACTCTTTTTTCTTGCCTTTCTTCTTAGCCCAGTCACCATTACAGAATTTTAGAAGTGAAATGTTAAGACCTTATGCTTGCATTAATGCATGAGCATTAATTAGCCTCACACTAAAAAACACTAACTACAATCTTGAAAAACAGAAAGTGGTCCTTGTCTGTAGTCCCATCATGTGTAAGGCTTTCTAAATTTCTCTTTCAATAAAAACAGAGCTTGGTTTCAACCACTGCATTGGAGAGACGTTATTTAAATGTGACTAAACATCTGACTCCTATTTTGCTCACATGAGAACAGCACTCAGGAAGCCTGTACTTGCTGTCTGCCTCCCATGGACTAATAAATCCTCCAGACAGCCAGAAAAAAACAAACTCCAAGTCAAAACTGTGTAATAATGGCAAAATTCAAATCCAGCACTGTGTCATACTGCCGATGGTGGAGGCTTGAAGTCAGTGTGCCAATGAACAGCTACTCCTCATTAAAGGATAAGGAAAGTACCCACACTTTCTAAAATCTGCACATGTATATGCAAACCTGCAAGAATATGACCGTGGGAGTTCTGCCTGCAACAGAAAATATTCTTTCTACCTCTCAATAAATAACAAAGATACATTATTTCAGAAAAATGCTTAGCTCTGTCAATAGTCCATGTCATAAGTCTATAAAATCTTTCATCTACTATAAACTTGTTTAATAATCTTGTCATCTACTTCACTGCTTATTAATTGAATGGAAATGACTCTGAGCCACAGGGCACATGAGATATCAGATTTCTGTATGCATTATGCATATGCAGAAGCAGCTGAGAGCTGTAAATTTTCCTATTAGGGGACTCTAATGGGCTATTTAAAGAGAAGCAGTTAGGGCTGACTCTTGTAAAATGGAATTACAGCTACCTTAAAAAGGGTTCCACGTGTTAAGGTATGCCAGCCCAGCTTCCAGAGTGCCATCCTTTAAACCTACATTACCAGAATTCCTAATATAGAGTGAGATGAAAGCAAATTACATTTATGTGTGGACTCACAAATTTATTTGGTTTTCAAGGTGTTGAAAAAAAAAAAATAGAGAGCAATAGAATATATTTTGGGTTTGCATTTCCTTTTTAGTTCAGATCAACTTTCAAAGGTCACAAAGGAATGAAAAGAGACAGAATAAAAGTGAGCAGAATGAGGAAGATGAATCAGTTGAAAACCCCCTGAAAAGATGAGGAAAGTTTTTCATTTTGAAAGCATTGAATCAAAACCATGTATAATAGCCCTATTGATAGAGTATTACATTGGGAGAACAATAACAGAGACAACATCAATGAAAATATATAGTAGCTCAAATCCCAAGTGTCTATTAAATTATTCAAAAATCCCTTTTTCACCAAGGGTGGCCAGAACTCATACAGCCAAAACATCATCTCTGTAATAATCCCAAGCAGATTGTCCTTTAACAATATTTCCTGTTTGAATATTAAAAATTTTGTTGAAACACTAAAAATTCTACCTATGAAAAAATAAGAAAACATAAAATTAAGACAATACCTAATTAAATACAAGGAAGGATTTAATGAGGGAGGAGGGGTGAGGAGAATAGGGGAAATTACAAGCCTGTAGAGGAGAGAAAATGAGGACTAGACAGGATTGACCATTTTTATTTAAACCACTGCCAGAGTGTTACCTAACATTTCTTATTAATATAGGTAACTGTAAGGAATTTAATTCAGCATAAGAGTTTAAGATAATGAGTTTAGTACATGGACAAAACAAAATTAACACTGTTTAGCACCAGTTAAACTCTCTGCCAAAATGCTAAGATTGAACCATTTAATGTAAGTATAGATGAAAGTGAAAATCCAATCCAATTCAATCCAAATACAAAATCTGTTTTGATTCCACTGCCGAAGTGGAAAGACAAACATAACAATAAGGGAAAAGCTGGCACTTGGGTTCAGCATTCAGGATCTGTACATCAGTTTCTTCTGAAGTCCTGCACTTGAGTGAGTTCTTTTAGACATCCATAGCCATGAGAGAAATCATCATGGAGGGGAATTAGGATGCAATTTATCAGTTCTTATGACAAGTACTGCAAAGCAAATACTCATTTATTACTAGCCTACTGTTTAAATACCATTCACAGCACCTAAAAATTCCTCCTGCCATGGCTGCTCTATTACCCTGAAATAATTTTTGGATTTTTTTTCATCTAAAAGTAAAATAACCAACCAGCCATAATAAACATGGATACTTAAGAGTAATGTGTAATAAAAGCACCTAAGAACTGAATTCAGACTTACTTATTCAAAGGTATTTTCCAAACACCACATGACATAAACTTTGTTTGGAGGTTTCAATGTCAGAATGCTGCTTCTGGTGCATACTCCAGATCTCTTAATGAGTATTCCCAGAAAAACCAAAAAAGAGGGGCAGAGATATAACACCCACTTTATTTGCCACTTCCAAGGCAAAATTATTCAATAACATTAGACAGCAACAGATTGGAAATGAGTTTAATAAGCCAGGAAGGACAAGGTCATTTCTGAGAAATAGAAAAGATAGAACAGTTTAAAAAAGAAAATACTGTGTGCTACATGCAAAATACATACAAATGCCTTTATGGTGGGTAAGACCCATTTAGTTAGGAGTTTTTTCAGTAGTTTCTTTATATAGTAAATTCCATTGCAAAGGCTGAAAGATGTGGCTCAATAATACACCATAACAATTCCTGATTAACTTCAAGTGTTGCCTTCAAACTTTCCTCCCTTACCAGGCACAAGCCACAAAAACACATGATTGGTAACTCCCTCATCCAAATGGTGTTTGAATGCAAGAACTTGTCTGGTTTCATAGCTGACATTTTTTATTATTGTTGCTCTTTCTGGAGCAAAAATGGCCATTTGTTTAGTCTGGTCCTTATTTGACCTTTCAAAAGTTTAAGAGAAAAATTGAGTTCAGGACATGAAACGCTATTTTTGTGGCAATGCTGCACATTTTGAACCAGATATATTCTACACAGTGTGCAGACAGCAGGAACACTCAGTTTTGCTTACCTTTTCCAACTACTGCATAATAATAACAACCCAATTTTCTGATCTGGATCCTGCAGGAATCTTTTTTTTCCTTTAGACTGTTTCTCTAAGTCTCTGGCTGACTCATCATTGAACATATCTCAGAGGCCTGTCTGTCTTCTCAAATTAAATTGAAATGCTGCTGAAGAGAGATGAATGACAAAACCAGTATTTTCCACTTACAAAATAATTCAGGTTGTATTACATATCTAGCATCCAAACCTTTCTTCCCACTTTTTACCATGCAGTCACTTTTCTAAAGAACAGAAGTATTGTCTTCTACAACTTTCTTTTCATATACAGACCTGCTAAATGAGTATCTAAGAAACAGATCCTGTTAATCCTTCAAGATCTGACAGTACTATTAATATAATTTGGTTGTAGATCCTCACATAGGGTAAAGCCCCAGAAGAGCAAGACTTTTCAGAGAACTACAGGAGACAGCCTTTGCCCTAACAAAAGGCCAGGAGAACAGATGAAAAACAAAGCACCCTCTGAAAGCTGTTTACTCAAGGATGCAAGTTCATGAACATGACCAGCATAAAAATCAAGTTGTGTTTCTTCAGAGGATGGTAAGGAAGCAAGAATTGCTTTGGATTTTTTTGTGTAGTACACCTGCAGAGGAGCAATCACAACAGAACAGCATCAGAAAAACAAGTTCAGCATTTTGCTGCTGTCTCTAAATTTATTTCCTATCTCTTTGTTGCCCCTTGAACAATCAGGAGACAAGTTTCAGGGAACTGCTCTTGCCAGAAAAATAGAGGCAATTTCTAAGCAGAATGTACAACGTGAAGGATAAAATACCTGGGTATTTTCTCCCTTTTTTCATGCTGTACACTCCCCTGAGAAATAGTTACCCTTATCCTTGTCTCCTTATGCATACCTCTCTCCTTCCATCCCAGTTACATCTCCATATTCAGTCCCAACAAGAGGTGGCTTGTGCCAGCTTTGACCTCCCAGCTCCTCTATTTTTGGACTACTTTGCTTCACACACAGGAACTTTTTCCCAGCAAACTCATCCTCCACGACCCAGGACAAAAATAGCAACATTGACCACACCAGGTTTTCAGCCATGGGCTAAATCAAGCAGGTCATTTTTACCCTTTGTGCCTTCTTTACCAGCTGTGCTGGCCAAGCCACTGCCATGAGCTGGATCCCCTCCTCTTGGAAAAGGTGCTGTGAGTGTAAGTGAGTCCTAAAGAGCCCCAGCTCAGCAGGTTTTTGGGGTTTTTTTTTGTTGTTTTTTTGTTGGGGATTTGGGGTTTTGGTTTTTTATTGGTGGGGAGGGATGTTTTCCCTTTTCCCCTTGTTTCACTTTTAACCATGTACTAACACAGCTCAGGTTCAAGACCTGAACTTTATATCCCCAAAAAAGAGAGCTTTTCTATAAAAAAGAGCAATTATCATCTCTGGAGAAGTCTAGGACTAGAATTTAATAATTAAATCCATACTAAACAGTATGGATTTTTTTCTTGGTAAGGTGAATAACATGACAGAACCATGCTGTCAATAGGAAGACTCAGGACATTTATACATAAAACTGACTAATAATAAATATTCCTGAAGTTTCATGTTCTGAGGCCAGCAGTGAGAGCTGGAATTCCAATTGCTCCTATCCTGAATTCCATATTTCGATGTACTTTAGCTGATGCCACTTTTCTCATTGTACTCTTAACTTCTATTCCATAGAACTCTCCTAATTTTCAGCAATTCGTTGATACAATTTTGCTCAAGCATTTAAAATTTTAGAATTCACATAAATAACAAAGCAAGATATGTGCTTACATCATATTTTTTTCTTAAAATATACTCCAAAAGAGAATATTGGGTACTTTGAAGTGTCTTGTAAAGGTTCACTGAGTGGATGAATATCTTACTAAGAAGCTTTAGCTGAGACTACATTTAGAAACAGAAACACTTTCTTGAAAGAAAGAGTAAAATATGTGCTGCTGGGTTTCAGACTCAGACCTAAGGCTGAAAAGCTGTAGAAAGGTGTGATGGGAAATGCATTGAGCACAGGAGGGGAACCACCAGGTTTGAAAAGCCCCCTCCATTCCAGCCTTGGCTGCTCACTCATACAGGGCACGTGCTTGTCCCAAAAGGAAAAATCTCACTGACCCAGAAGGATTCACAGCTTGAACCCAGCACCAGTCAGGTGTTGGACATAAAACATTTAAAAAGTTATGAGACCTTGCTAGAATTATTATAGGAATTAGAACACACTACTTTCAGTTGGAACTTACTGGAAAGATGCATTTTTACCCTACAGAACCCCCATTTTAGAGCTCCAATATACAGAATCTTCCTGCAACGACATGCAGCAGGCTCCAGTGAGAGAACACACTCAGAAATCTTCCCTTCACCACAATATTCTTGCTTAACCATCTCAAAAGGGAATAAAATAACCCTTGGTAGATATGGAATTGTTCAGTTTTCGATTTAAAGCAATATCTGGGAAACATCAGGAGGTCATGTATTCCATTCGTAATATATAAAGCTTTATATCTTCCCAGAGGCACTGGAGAGCATGCATAATTCACAAGGCAGATATATTCAATAAAATGGTCAAAACATTTTGCAAACAGCACATAGCAAATAAGACTTTATTTGGTCCTTTTGTGTTATGCTCTCTTTCCCCTTGAAAATACTCTTCTCTGTATAATTTTTTATCCAATATTTCTGAGGTGTTATTGTTGTTTGCTACCTTCCCTAAGCAAATTACATACAAAGAATATCAGAGGGTTCTTACTTACAGCTACAATCTCAGCAAGAAATATATGCAACTAATTCACTGCTGGGAGATTTGTGTGATTCTAATCAGAAAATGTCATAATAAAATGTTTACAATGGAAAATGAAAAATCTTAGGCTTTTCAGGGCTGCAGGATGGGACATTTGCCACTTGGCATAGCAAAATTTTTATGAATTTTTATGAATTATTCTACTGGAAAATGAATGATGGGCTATAAAAGTTTTTGTGTATATGTCACTGTTCCCAGACACCCTGTGATGGAACTATTCATGTATAACAGTTAATACAGCAGAGCTGGAGCTTTTCCTGCCTCAGTAGATGCTGGAGTTTTCAGATCCAGGCATTTGTTAATGCCCATTGGTATGCATCTGAATCTAGGCATTGTCCAACTTTGGTGAGACAGAGCAGATGGAAAATGGAGTTTCGAAAGAAATACATTAGATATCTGAAACAAAACAAAAACCAACCAAACAACCAAACTCTCGCCCCATCCCCCAAAAATGAACAACAACTAAAGTCAAGCCTAAGATATCTCCATAGAGCTCATCATTCATGCACTGCAACTCATAAGCACAGACACAACCCCATTATGCGTTCCCCACAACAATCAGGGAGGGCACCTTCAAAACACAGAGGGGGGAAATCAAAAACTTAAACAAAACAAAATGACAGAAGAAGAAAAAAGTCCGTTCTGTGCTGCCACCTCCTGCAGACCCCTCCAGAGCAGCAGTAGTGGGGCAGGAGCAGTCGTGGCCCACAAGGGAGAGGGGAAGGGAATACAGCAGCACTCATGTTGGAGCAGTTTCTGCTTCACAGTGAGCTTTGCCTGAGCTGTGACTCAAATTCTTCCAGAGCCACTGCCTGCCATGGCCCTTGCTAAACCTCTCTGTTCTGCTGGGTCATTAAGCCATGGATAGCCTGCTGTTCCCTAAGATAAAGGGAACCCCTTTTTTTCCCCTTTCTTTTCTCTAACTCCAGATCGAAAAACTAACTACAGCCTACAGCTTAACCAAGGTTCCTTAGGAGAAACTTTTAAAAGAGGAAGTAATCAAATACAACTAATAAAAACAGTTATTTGTACAGCAAACTATATGTGATGGTAAAAGAAATTGTTACTGTATTCAGCTTCCCAGGACAGAGATCAGAGTTCTCATTATGGATAGCAGTCCATTAAAGAGTTGCATGGATCACAATTTTCCTTCCTGCTGGTCCTTTGGAAAGGCAAGTTGTTGCCAGAAAGTTGTTCTGTTTGTTATGTAATAGCTTATTAGGACTTTGGGTTGCACCAAATCCAAACTAATTTGTACTATCCCACTGCCATTATTCTCCTTCCATGTTTGCTAAGTAAGCAGCTAACAGTGTGCATGGAATACTGCAAGAAGGGCTGTCTGAAACTCACCCATTTCCTCCTCTTGGTCTTACTAAAGATAGACACCTTGGGGATTAATTAGAAAACAAAGTCAAGAACAATATCATACCTGGCAGACAGATCCTGAGACACAGCTGCTTGTGCCATGCTAAAACTTGACTTTTTATAAACAACCAGACAAAACTTTTTCCTTTCCCAAACACAGGTAACACCTGGGTTTGTCAGACCCTCAGTCTCTGAGTTCTTCCTCTATCATCCAGCAACTTCAGTGATCACTACTGGTTGCTTCATTTTAATGCTTAAATATGTCTGTAATGAAATGTATCTCACAAGATATGTCTGAAAAATTAAGGCCATGACATGGTTGGAATTTCAAAGGAAAATCTGTGTGTGTGTTTATTTGAAGAAATATTTATGCAAACAGGGTTCTCTAATTATACACACGTGATAACACTCTGAATCAACAGCACTGGCACACCTTTGACATTAGTTAGTTTTATACCCTTTAATATGACAGTAATTAAAATTAATTAATGCAGATTTTCCTTTAACTATACTCTATTAGCAAAGAGTATTTGTCAAATCTACCTCCAGCATACAATGCCTAATGATATCCCTAAACATTAAAAGTCCTAATCTTGTAATTTATAGCTCAAAGCAGTTTACACATATTAGTCTAATAAACTGCAGGCAGTGAATTAACAGATGTCTGCTGGTATGTGGAATAATTCCTGCACTTTTAGTGACAATTTGGTGTGGGTAACTACAGTGGACCCATCAACATGGGAACTGATGAAGACAAAAGGTGTTTTGAATACTCTCAATCTCAATGGTTGTCTTAGGAAGTACCAATCTCATGAATAGTTTATGACAAGCATCTAATTAGAAAACTTAATAGGCTCTATAGCAGAATGGAAAAACTGCAGACATGGAGAACTGTAGTATTTACTACCCCAATATTATTCAGTCTATTTATTCAATAAAACATTGCACTACCTATTAGGCCCATTGCCATTTAAGATTATTAAAAAAAATCATTGAGACCACAAACAAATTCCAATTCTCACATCAATTAAAGTGAGAATTATTCTTATTCTTAAAAATAGAAAATGCAGGTACAGATATAACTAAGACCAGGTTTATACACAAGATTATCAGGCCAATATTTATGTTAAATATCTTGACTCAGTGGCCAGTTTTGATTTGTATCCTTGATACGATAAAGGTTCCTACTGTGTAGGTCCAAAGCAGTTCTCAAGGATGACTACATAAGCACCATTGAAAATGAAGAAAATTCATAGCCTTTGGTAGATAAAAGCCTAAAATGTTGTCATGCAGAATTATAAATATTTCACAAACAACTAATTTCTGTCCTCACGACAAAGGCAGCTTACACAAATACATGACAGGAAAAGGAAGTAACAACAATCATAGTACAGAAATTAGCAGCCCTTAAATTTTGAAGGTGACTGAAGGGCACGGCAGACAATCTGGTTGGCATAATGCTGTTAGATTTTATCAAAATAGTCTCCCTTCTTATATTCTTTGTTTGAATCCTCACAGCTCCTTGTGGTTAACTAAAATACATAACTGCAGTGACTGACTTGGTAATTAAGGAAAATGTCAGAGACAGAGTTTTGTTATCAAGAGCTTCAGGATGTGAGGTTTTGAATTGGGAAACTGTGGCAACCAGCCAGATCTCAGTGAATCTGAATTAACAATGGCTTTTAAGCACTTATAGGTCAATCAAGGTTAAAACTGATTAGCCCAAACCATAAAAGCCCAAAGGGATT
Source organism: Loriotus luctuosus (assembly GCA_035582745.1). NCBI lineage: Eukaryota > Metazoa > Chordata > Aves > Passeriformes > Thraupidae > Loriotus > Loriotus luctuosus. The sequence goes on along the minus strand of JAWWEY010000036.1, from coordinate 6,285,748 downwards.
TTCTGTAGCATCACTGAACGTACAGGATCCTTGACTTGGTTTTCTCCTGCACAATACAAAAAGATGAGAGGATTGGCTCACTAACACTCCTGTTATTGAAGTTATGACACTCAGTGATCATGTCCTTGACAACTGGAAAAATGGTTAAGATCTGATAGCACATAAATAATATCATGCATTCAACCCCTGCTTCTTCAATAAAAATGTTTTACACTAGTAAATGAGATTTTCCTCTCACTTTTACCAATGGGAATTTGAAAATAAATTATATTAAGAAATAACCAAGCCAAGTAGATTTCCATCTCCTCCATCTATGTGATTGTTTTATAAGTGAATTGATTACTGTAGTGTCCAGCACTTCTCATTTCTAACTGGTTCTGATAGTTCAATACAGGAAGCTATAGCAAGTCATACTAAACACGGCTACAGAGCAATGAGCAGTCCCTTCAGGTTAATTGCTCCTGCAAGACAGAATCATCTATAACCTCTTCCAATTTATCAGCTTCTCAAAAAAGGAAAAAAAAAGTGGCTATGGTCACAAACCTGTAAAGTCCTTTCTCCACTGATCAGGATAAACATTCTGGTCTGTTGCGTTTCTAATGTCCTTTATTTTGCAAGAATTACCCTGCCAAATGTATGAAACATTGGACAGCATGATGAAAGATACTTGAAAATAGGCCTTTACAGCACTGGGATTTTTATCATGTACTGATTATATAATGATTAGATGTACCATGTTACTTTTGGAAATAACTCTATAATGCTATAAATGATATACCATTTTTTAAATCACAAACAGTTAAGAAATGCAGAAGGCTATTAGCTTCATTGCAACCCCTTAAACTGCTGTGAAATGAGCTCTAAATGTGCTATAAAGCGATTTCAACAATTTATAAGCCTCCCCTGATTAGCCTTGAGCAAGATATAAATGTTAGAGAAAACGATTGCTGTAGAAGAGATATTCACTTAGGAGATGGATGATCATCCTTTAGTAGTCTGCACTGAAAACTCAAAAATAAAGGTTTGCTCCTTTGGTGTTCATTTCCAGCTAATTTCTACACAGACTCCAGAATTTGTAGTTCATCTTAGAGTTTCAGAAAAGAGAGATATTTTACTTTTATTCTGCATGTCCCTTCCCTGAGATCTAACACCATCTTTGAGCCATCTTCTGAGCAGCACTCATCTCCCTTATTCCCACAGCAACCATTTTCTTCCAATGCCCTAAAATGAAATTACTCTCACATTTGAACATCTTCTAGTATCCACAACAAAACAACTACCCCTTTTGGAAATACATGCCCCAAAATGTGATCAATGTACTGGAACTGTCGATGTACAACTTTTCTGAAGTATCTCCTTACAGAGAGAATTAGAATTCTGAGCACTGAAGTGTCCATATTGCAGCAGCTTATGGAGAAAACACTCCCTGGAAATACCCAAGGCCAGGTTGGATGGGGCTTGGAGAAACCTGGTCTAGGGGAAGGTGCCCTGGCCCATGACAGGGGATGGAGTTGGATGACCTTTAAAGTCCCTTCCAACCCAAGCCATTGTGTGACCTGATGTTCCACAACAACAGAAAAAGCACATAAACACAATGTACTTTTTCTAAGCAAGTGCACACATCATGGCCAAGAGAAGCACAAATTTTATTCTTGGTTTTTGATGCCATTAGTTTTTATGCCTTTAAAACACATGTGAGAATGTAAAGGTATAATTTCCTGGTAGTCTGGACATGATAGGAATCATTTATAGAAACTCAAAGTCATTTTTTCTAGCACCATTTATGAAAGCTATTTATTAGAGCCCTGGCTGACTGCCCTGACCTGCTGTTCCCAGTTCAAACCACTCACTTCTCTCACAGTATAACAAGACACTGATCAATACCTGGGATCTTCTCTGAATAAAAGTTAACTTTTTCCACATCAGCAAGCAATCTTCCCCTCCCTCCCTGAAGCACAGCAGAGCCAATCAATTCTCAGTTTGTGCTTCATCTATTTGCATTTTATGCAGTGCTTCAGAGGAGGGAGGAGGATTTCTGCATGGCAGGCTGTAACCCAGCCTTTGCACACTTCCATTAGGAGCCAGACCATAAATGATGTGCCTGGAACTGCATCTTACATGCACTTGGAGCTAGGGCTGCATGGGACACAGATCACAGGAATATCAACCACTCCAGTGTTCAACACCAGACATGGAAAGCTGTAGAACTCAGCTGCAGTGTATTTTATTTCTACCTATGCACAAATGCTGTATGAGAGTAAAGGAGAGTTGCTTGTGCATGATGAAGTTCCTCTTCCAGACAAAACTAAATTACTTTTACTTAGAATTCTGAAGATTTTTTTTTTCAGGCATTTCAAGTGGCTTTATTTTGCTAGGCTTTGGTTTTCTGCTTTATTTTACTTTTTTTTAAAATCTAAACATACCTTTCTTTGTATTTTTTTACCCCAGGCAGGAGCAGGAGGGGTACATACCACAGTTGTGGTATGACAGAAATATTGACCCAAACTAGAAGTGCCAGAATCCTCAAGAGAAACGTTTCTAAGATTTGATGTCCAAGTCTGCCATTTCAAAATGTGTGCATGCCCTGAATAAGCTTGTAAACTTTTGGATACACACACAAACTAAATTAATCCCTGAACCTTTTGTGATACATTTGTTGTAATTATGATGGGAATTGTTACAAGAATTTAAAGCAGTACAGTTCATAAATTCTATTAACCTCTTCATCAAAGATCACTTTGAGAACACCACTGGATCTGTTACAGCTTTTTTTTTATGTTCCCTGCCTGCCAAAATGTCTATTTTCTGCACAGCTAATAGTGCTTGAAAGATCTGTTCACATGATTCCCAAAAAGAGTTTGAAATTGTATGCTCTACAAAATATAAAAAGAAGATTTTTGATCACTAACTTTTGTTTACATTTCTTTTTAAAATAGATTAATTAAAAAGTACATAAAAATTCAATTATTCAAATTAAACTAATAACATGAGACTAACTATTAGTATCTGCAAGACACAAGAGTAAAGATAAAACATCCAGATTGAATGGAATTGGACATTTGAACTTCACTGGAGTCTCACATAATTTCTGCTCTTAGGTAACTCCTTGCTTGTGAAATAAAGATGTTATAAGAACTGAGCTTTCTCTGGGAGGGACAGCTCCACAGTTTATATCCCAGTGCAAAAGTATAAACTTAAATATTAAGATAAATGATCAACAGTCATAATTAATTTCCAGTTTTAGCTTTTTTCAAGTCACACACAAGCTTGGGAGGGCTGGTTCTGGAGCCACAGGATCTCTCACCTTTGCACTGCAACCATGAGCAATGAGGAAACCTCACCTGAGAATTAAGAAATAAAAATCACAACCAAAGGAGCTCAAGCTTCCACAAAGTGGGCAATGATTCCCAGAGACACAAGATGGAGAGGTTTGTGGCCATCTGTCAGAGCCCTCACTTCAGTCTTTTCTGGGACCTCACACAAATTGTGGAGTTTTCCTGAGCCTCAATTTCCTACCTGTATAACAGGGATAACAACATAGTCACCAGCTTGAGAAGGAAAACATCTAAATGTTGACAGAAAATCTCTATCAGCCAATACAGGCAGGAAGAAATATTTTATGGACTTAAGTTAAATGAGAGACTTCTAATAGCTAGAGCAAAAAAAGCTTTGAAAAAACTCAGTGTGATGCAAAATGAATCATTAAAAGCAAGTTTTGATTTATTGTGTCCTTACTGCCTCAAGAGAACTATTCAGAAGCCTCCTTGTGGTATATAACTGTGAAAATGAAAAGCAGGAGATGGAGAAAAAGGCCCCATCCAGGAGTGGTTGAGGAAGGTGAAGACGGTGGTTTTGTAGAAATACTTCTTTAATCAGATTTATTCCAGTAACACAGGGCTTCAGTCAGGCCCAACAGGGCATATGGACAGTAATTAAATTACTCTCTTTGGCAATAAAAGACACCACTGAATCCTTCCAGCCAGTCTGAGCCTCTAATTATGTATGGAGGCTTTCCCAGTGCAGTTTGACATTCGGTGTCTTTGAAGTCAACCAGGAATTAACAGGACCTTGCACAGCACAAGCTTGCTTTCAAAACTCCTCTTTTTGGAGTCTTCTCTGTAGGCTTCCTGAGCTGACACATTTTGAAAGACACAAAGATATCTTTACTTGTTTTTAAATAAATCAAATACACAGAATTCGGGATTGATTAGGTTAGTCTTCACATTTTTCTGAATCTCTGGAAGTTTGTTGAAACTATTCTGAATTTACACTTCAAAATTAATTTTTCCCCTTAAATGCTATCCCTGTATTTGCTCTGCATATTACAGCTGTCATGGAAATAGCCTCAGAATCCAGCCAGATCTCCCAAATGGACTAATTTTCATCTCACTGTGTCATGGTTTAACCCCAGCCAGCAACTGTGCACAGCCACTCACTCACTGTCCCCTCCAGTGGGTCAGGAGAATGATTGAGAAGAAAAAAGTGGGAAAACTCATAACTGATATCAAGGCAGTTCTGCAGGTAAAGCAAAAGCTGCACACACAGGCCAAGGCAAACATCCATCCAATACTTCCCACGGGCAGGCAGGTGCTCAGAAACCCCAGGACATCAGGGCTCCATCACATGGAACAGTGACTGGGGAAGAGAAACACCATCAAACAGAATGCCCCTCCTTTCCTCCTCCCCCACAATTTATATGCTGACATCCCATACAGTCTGGAGCATTCCTGTGGTCACTTGGGGTCAGCTTTCCTTGTGCAGGAGCAGGGCAGCAGTGGGGTGGGGTGGGGACCAGAACAGGCCCTGATTCTGTGTGAGCCCTGCTCAGCAGCACCCCTGCCCCAGCAGCACCCCTGCCCCAGCAGCTCTGTTTCCAGCACAAACACAAAACACAGCCCCCACCAGCATCACAGATTATTCATCACTGTTTGTATGGTGCTTCCTGCCCAACCATTTCCATTCCTGTCATGCCTGTGTTTCAGCCTTGTGTGTGTTTCTTGTCAGAAGAGCTGCTGTTAGTGCATAAATTGAAGCTGGGCTGTTATTACTGTAATAGCAACAGTATGCAAGACAAATATCTCAATACAATCCATTTTCAAGTTATTCTCCATCTCTCAGAGCTAGAAAAAGCTAATTCAAATACAGCTCTGTTGCAAGTCACTGCTTGCCTAGGAGAAAAAATGCAAATTCTTGAGAACTATGCTCAAACTGCTACTAAGGAAGGAGATAAATTCAAACAAAACCAAATATTCCTCTGTTACCCTGTGAATTGAAAATGCAACATAAACCTTCTTTTATATTGCAGCAACGCTTGATAGATTAGACAGTCAAAACATGGTTTGATTATGTGCTAGTCAGAAACACCTGAAAATAACTTTATTCAAAACCTAAATGGGTCCTGCACAGTTTACCTCAGTTTTCAAGAACTCAACTCATTAGCAAAATACCACTGAATTTCACTATAATTCACTAGTGCAACAAAACTCTTCCAGAAGAGTACAGATTTAGATTCATAGTTGGATTAGAAGTGAGAGAAGTTGTTCCACTTACCTACAGGAAATTCAGGAAATCGCAGGACACGAGATAAGAAGTAGCACATTGAAACAGAAAATGGGACATCTGGACACCATTGCTTCTGTTTCTGTCCTTTTTATTTTTTCAATTTCTTCCTCCAAATTACTTCAATATGAAAGGCATGGTGCATGTGAACACATGCATCTCATACAAAGCCTCTTCATGATAATTGATCCAAATAAATAATATTACTCATTGAATTTTTTGTGTTCTAATACAAAAAATATGTTAAATACCAAATTCCTTAGAAAGATTTGTAAGATGTGCTCATTTGTAGCTTCTGATCAGGAATTTTCATCTCACTTCTAATCTGGAGTACTCAGCATGGTTTAATGGTTGTCATTTGTAAAATCAGAAAATAAATCCATTCAAACTTTTATCAAGTAACATAGCAAAAGTCATCATGACCATCAACTACTTTTAGCAATCTAAAAGACTTTTTAGAGATATAAAATAAAATTAGTAAGTC
>JAWWEY010000036.1:6242213-6279605 GCA_035582745.1 Loriotus luctuosus | reverse complement strand
CAAAAGTCATCATGACCATCAACTACTTTTAGCAATCTAAAAGACTTTTTAGAGATATAAAATAAAATTAGTAAGTCTTTAAAAGAAAAATATCAAGAGGTAACAAAATGGCCTTGACTAAAGTTATGCCATTTAAAACTTTTCTTTAGTTCAGAAATTCCTGCCAACCTAATTTCTAGATAAATTTCCTGTTATATTTAAGAAAGTTATTGATAGCACATTCATATATGTACTCCCATATATCTGTGTATCTGTATCCATACATGTTTTTATATAGACTTATTTAAAGGCCCTACTTGAACAGGAAAAATAGTTGCTTACTTACCCTGCCTACTCTATTTCTGGGCCAAAACCACAACACACAAAGAATAAGTTTATTTTAAAAACAGCTTTTCCTGTATCAATCTCCATCTCTCTTCAGGGAAGCAGTGACATATGGCAAGGGAGATCCTGGTCCTGGGAGCTTCATTCATAAACTCTCATTGCTCCAGGCTCTAGATTAAATGAACAGTTTGACAAATGCTCATGAAGATGTGTCTAATAGGAATATGATTCAGCATTCCTTTCTTCTGTGGGCAGAAACCCTCCTCTTCTGGAATTCTTCAGAAAGAGAGAGAACATAGTACTGTATTTGCTCTTCAAAACCTGAAAACAGTTCCCATAAATAAGATCCAGCCTCAGAAGACATACAGAAGGCATAGAGGAATCATAAGCACAAGGATACAAAGACTAAGTGAAAGCTTAAGAGAGAATTGATTGAACTAAAATTTTAGGCTTTTGAGATAAACATAAATTAGGAATTATAAAAAAACCACATGCTCAAAATATATACAAGTATACTGATTTGAGGTCACCTGGCTTTTACAGCCTTGAGGGCAGCCACCACAAACTCTCATTGATACAGAGGCCATGGTTGATTACCATGCTACCAGGCTGGTTCAAATGTGAAAGCTGCAAAGAGAACCATGTTGTGGCAGTTTTGTGTTCTCCTTGGGATGCCTTTTTCAGCTGCAGTGTGCCTGGAGCTCTGGATTTTTGTGGTTTTCAAGACCCTAACCCTCAGCATGAACCTAACTCTAGGTGGTGGTGTGCAAGTGAGAAAATTTACTAATCCTTTGCTAGAATTCAGAGAGGCAGCTGCACATGTTCATGTTTCAGTAGTTTTTGAGGTGTGAAGAACTTTATTTGCATGATTCTGTTCTGTACTATAATATCAAATATTATAGAACAACAGCATTTCAGAAGTACTGTCCCTGCTGCTTTATTTTGTCTTCTGAGAAAAATTCTCCATGAGACTCTCCTTAATGAGAATTTCCTTGGTATTATTATTGTTGTCTTGCCCCAATTTGTTATGGGTATCAATGCTATTTCAATTTCTTTTTTCCCCCCTTGTGATACATAGTTTTTGTTCAAGACTATTAGTATTAAAAGAAATAAATCCCAAAGCCTGTTCCAAAACATGCCCTACCATTTCTTTGCAGCACCTGAACTAATATTTCATATTAAACTGAGTTTCAATTTTTCTGCTGTAGTGCTCATTAAAATGAGGGAAGCGATTTTATGATCACAATAAATAAACTCATGGAAAAATGACATGAAGCAACACCCCAGTATTAAAGCACAATTACTTCAGAGAAACTTCAATGAAAAATATTCTGCCTTTCATCTAAATACATAGCTATATTATAGACTGGCAAAACTTTTGTACTGTCCTGATACACTGAAGAAGCTGCTCATGTAGAATGTTTGGCATCTCTGAGCAGCTGAACAGTTAAGTTTAAAAGAGCTTAGTGATATCTTTTTCCACCAAGCCACTTTATTTCCATTTTACTAAATTATGTACTGGGAAGGAGTGAAAAAGATTATACTGAAGTATCAGGGAAAGGTTAATTCAACACTATAGGACATAGCTTAAGGATTGGCAGACTGTTTATCCTAGAAAAGAAAACTGAATTTCTAGATTGTATGTTCACATCACAGGTAGTGAAGAGTTGTGTTTTACATTGTAGGAAACATTAGACTTTCTGGATCTTGTCAGGCTTGACTAAGAAGAGGCAACATTCAACATGTTTCTATTCACTATGTCAAGTGAAACAGGTTAAAATGTCAGTTCTGCACAGAAATCTGAGGCAACTCTTGCTGATCTGCTATCAATGCTGTCTACAGTGAGGTGAGCTTTCACTGGGGAGCAAATGAACGTAACTAATTTTGTGCTAGAAAGAACCCAGTCATGCCACCTTACAAATGAGACATTTAAAAAAAAATTAACATTAAAAAAATAAATAAAAGTGCTATAGAACTTCTCAAATGTTTTAGTTTTATCCCTCAGTTTCATCTGAGATAATGAGATAAATTACTGAGGGATGCTGCTTAACATTTCACCTCTCATTAACCTTCATCCTCCAAACCAGATGCATTCCCAGACAATTTACAGCCATTTCATGTCCACTCCCTTCACCTTGAACTGTTCTCCCCATGTTCAGGTTTCCTTCCCTTCACACACCCATAGAGGCCAGGTCATAAGATTTTCCTCATCAGAAACCTTCTTCTCACTCTACTTGACACCAAATACTAAAAATCACATTTTGAAGCAGCCATTAATCAAAATATAAATGAGCAGCAATAATTTTATTAGGCAGTGTGCCCTTTTTCTTCGATCAGATGCATTTTCATTATTATATCTGAAAATATGCCAAACACAAGGTAAGCTTAAAGATAAAATAAATAGCTTTATGTAAATACACTATTTCTTATCTTGTAGTGTGAAGTATTAATTCTTGGGTTGAACATCTTTCATTTTGGCAAGCTTGAACATCTATCAAAACAGCCACTTGCTCTTTTCCAATACTTGGAGACTATTACTTTTCACACCATTTTCTCCTTCAATTCAGAAGTGTTAAGTAGTGTTCATGACATTCAAGTAACATTTTCTCTGAATCCAGTACAGGAAAGATTTTAGTTAATCACCCCAGAAAAAGAAGATACTTAGAGTGAGGAAAAAGAAACCTGCTGCACTGTTCCTCTGGAGACTCTGACAGGGAAAGAGCCGTGGAAATCAAGTGTGAAAACTGTTGGAACCTCAAGGAGAAAGTTTGGCTGAGGACTGCCCTAGGGTGCTCAGCACCATGGCCATCAATTAATCTGCCATTAATATTTTGATAGACTGTTCTTGTGACAACAGTTACATGGTGACACAGCCCCATGTCTAATGTACAGATCAATATAAATATTACTAAGTTGAGTCTTCTGAATAAGATAATGATCACAGCTCAGTTGCATAACATTAATTCAAGAGAACTTTTGGGCTATGAGGGAAAAAAACCAAATCCTGTTAGTGATTCCAGCAGAATCCCCATAATTTGTAGGCATTTTTAAGTTCAGTCTAACTCCCATGTACTTAGGTTTAAGTCAACATAGAATCATAAAAGTAAAACATTCAGAAAGAAATAAAACAAGTCTGAACACACATGCCACAAAGCTCCTGAGTCTCAGTTTTAAAGCACCTGAATTTGAGTCCTTCCCACCTGGCCTATCCCACCACAAGTCCATCCCCAGAGCTCCAGGTTTTCCATTGGAACACTTTGGCAATGCAGTGCTGCAGTACACCCAAACTGCATTGCCTCTCATCAAGCAAAGAGAAAAAAATCTTCCTAACAAATCAGCTTTTCTAAGCACTTCAAGGTATTAGTTGATTCCCCTCTTGCTTCTTTGTAATAGGTTTTTGATACTATTGTGCTGCATCCTTGGAGTTTCCCAGCTCTGCAAGCCCACACTTCCAGAACTTCCCAGAAAAATTAATAACAAGCTGCTACTGCCAGACCCCTCAGATGTCTGAACTCCTACAGAGGTTTCTGGACATTAATTGCATTGACATGTTCAGGTCCTCAATAAATAGAGATGTGAAGGAAAAAGAGTTGTCACAATAACATACCCAACCCAAGAGCCAAGTATATAAAGAAGTTGTGTGTTAAAAGCTCTGCAGTGCTGCATAGATTGGGTCTGGAGTGCTGTAGGAAAAAGGAGAATATTTCACTGCTTTTGACTCCCAGAATCAACTTTGAACACCAGAAAATTAATATCACACCTGTCCCACACCTGAGCAGACTTAGAGCCACACAGCACAAGGTGGAGTGAACCTTCCCTCTCACAAGTGACAAGCATTCCGCAATGGGCAATGACTATTATTTTAAAGTGAAGGTTTGCTTTATACTCTGTTCTTGGAAGTGACACCAATTTAAAAAGTTTCACATTTTAAAACAGAATTAATAAGGAGCATTTTGCTTGGAGATTTTTATTTCTATTGAAAGAGAAACTCATGAGACACTACTAGATTGCCATCTATGCATCTCAGGATGATCATTTCAAGGATGCCCCAGGTTTTTGCCCTGTTTTTCATCCCCTTGTTTTGACATTTAAATTAGAACCCAGTAAATGTCACGTTTTTCATATTTAATGTTAATGCAGTCAATACAGACTTATTTTACATCTTTATTGCTCCCTTTGTAATTCTAATATATGAAATAAATGTTTTAAACTCATAATTATCAAAATGTGCAGTGGAAACATACCTACTGTAAAAATAATTCTCAACAAACTGGATTCAAAGAATCAACACCATGGATCAGTACGAAAAGGTAAAAACTGCCAGCACTCGTCAAATAATTGGGTTTGTTTTTTTCAAGTCAAGAGAGTTAAAATATACCAACTAATTAATTAACAGGACAGCCTTTAATGATAACAGAATGTTTCTTGATATTTCACATTTTGGCACAAACATGGTAAAAAGATGAGTGTGAAAAACTCTCTCTTCTCCCTCATATCCAGGCAAGTGCCTTTGAAAGTCAGGGGAGCTCCCAGAAATGCATTAGCAATCCTCACATTCCCATCTGAAATACTTACAAGTCAATACTTGCCTATGCAAGGAGACTCAATTAGCTCTGTATGATCCAGACAGCATAAATTCAGTCAAATCCATTGAAGGTGTGACAGTCTACAGCACCCAAATATTCTGCTCAGCTGTTGCTCTGCTTTAAATGCATTAATCTTTATCTATGATTTTACAAATATGTTAGTAAATATTTTACATATGTGCTTGTTCATACCTGAATGTAATATAACCACAAGAGGAAGCCTTAGATTTATTTATATCACTGAGAAATTGTAAAATATCAGTATTCTAATACTAAAAATATTTTAAAAAATATCTACTTGACTATTACTCCAACAAACTTGTATGATAACAGAGTAATGTCTTCCATAAATCACAGCAATTTAAAGCAAGCTCTGACGTATAATTGTGTATGTCTTACCCAGCACTTTTAGAGCTAAGCAGTAAGCACAAATGTTACAGACATAAATTCCATGCCCTGTAGATAGGAATGCCAGAATTTTCCATTTCCCAAAAAGAGAAAGAATTCACTACCAGGTCTTCCCCAGGGGTTGCCAATGGTAATGACTAGATATATTTTTAATCTACCATCCATCTGCCTTTGGAGGTGAAATAATAAACACTAAGATGGCTGAGGCATGGCTTGACATGAGAAACTATGAGAAGTGCATTGGAAAGCAAACTCTTGAACATAAACAAAATCAAGTTTCTTGAAAACATTCCAGTCCTGACAATGCGGCTTAAAACACAATTTTCCTATTTCACAAGGCAGCTCCCTATCTGTTGTGTCTGCTTTTGATATAACCTCAAAGCCTAGAACATTATCTTCCCTCCCTTCAATGGCACTACCTTTTATATTTATGCTTCAAAATCTTCTGCACAAAAATGCTGTTAACTTTAGGAAGCTACAGAGCACTTTTTAATAAAGTGCACAGATAAGGGATTTGATGTTCCCTCAACTGAAACAATAATTTAAATTCATAATTCTCAAAACAAAACGTGAAAACTCAGTTTTACACTAAATTTTCTGACACAATTCAGGTTTTATGGTGGTTTTGTTGCTTATGTATGTTTTCACTAATTTTTATTTTCCTAGCCTGCAAGTCCAGCTACCTGGCAGCCATTCAGAGCTGCCCCCCGACACACAAGCTACCTGACTTGTGTTGCACAGCTCTTCATGATTCACATTCATTCCAGTTATAATTATTCATTTATTGCTGAAAAATAAACCCTTCCCTCCCATCTGCCCTCATAGCAGCACTTGGACCCACTAGTCACACTGTTCAGCAAATACCTCTCAAACTTCTCCAAACCTTGCTCCACTTTGGAGGAACCCCTCCAGAATCTCTTTCACTGTCTGCTCTTACATCCCACATAGAACGCTTATTTGCAGTGATTCTATAAAAACCCTCCAGCAGCTTTGTTACTGTTCACTGCCTCCCACTCTGCCTCACCTGACACCTCTGCCAGCACCACTTTCATACAACTGAATACAGAGCACTAGAGAAAAACTCTACTTTTCATTTAATTCATTTTAATATTACAGCTGTGGTTTTTATCAGCCTCACCAGAAGAAAGGAGCAGGTGAAGCACAGGAAAGATGTACTCTTTTACCTGCATTTTCAGCCTCCTGGGACATGCAGCAAATCAGCATTCCCTCTCAGATATATCTGAATCTTGAACTTGGACTTAACATTATGATAATAAAATTTAAAATTAATTATATAGTAGCTATTCAAGTAGCACCATCTAGCTGTCCAAAAATCAAAGCCTGGACTGTGGGTATACAGTAAGGTGTAGTTCTCTATGGTTAAGAACATAAACAAGCATTTCTGACAGAGAAACACATATTTTCCTGGTTCTTGGATGGGGAGGGTGCAGTACATTATTTAATAGAGCCAGAAAAAATTAACAAGGGAATTAAAGCAGCAGCCTTCCTTTGGCCTGTCTGTAACCATGTAACCAGCACTGCCCAGAGAGGTTCCTCTTCAGTTAAACACCACACTTACAACTCTCCCCTGCATCCTCTGACACAGTCTGTGACTGGTATCCAATACACACATACACATATTTGATTCTCAGTAATCAAAGCACAGACTTCCCAAACCTCCTGGACAGCACCACAGTGCATCAGTCCTATCTTGTGAGCACATAAGAAATGCTGCCTCATTAATATATAACTGCATGTCTCCAGCCACCTCCATCATTTTTAATTTCTAATATCTATTAGTATCTGTCTCAAAATACCACATATTGCAAGAGATTTACACGGTCAAAATTGGTTTTAATGTTCAAAATTAGCAAATTTGAAGAGATATTAGCACAGCAGAAAGTGCAGACTTCTTCATTTACAAGGGTGATTGGATTTTTAGAAGAGATTATATCAAACTTGTTTGTCAAAGTGCAATACAGACCTACCCAGAAATAAATGACCTCAATAAACATAACTACAGCTAGGAAAATGAAGAATCCTGCAGAGTTTTGTGACTTTGCTCTTTTCAGCATTGCAGTCATGAGACAGTGTGAGTTTTGTCCCCTTTCCAAGGGGAAAAAAAAAAGTTGCTGGTCAGAATGAGAATAAGATGAGCACTTCACCTATATGCTGCATTGAGCAGCCTTAGTCAAGGTGACATCTGGTTTCACTTGAATATTATTCTTTTATAAAATGCATCACTTTTTTAAAATGATGTTTACAAAGTTAATTTCACTGTTATTGTGCCATAAGGATACAGCACAAATAATGCATTTTAAACACCTTTAACCATCCTGAAAAAAGCAAACAAGGAAAAAGGCTTGTTCACATCAGGCTCTGCTTTAGTTTGTAATTATTTAAGATGACTATTTCTTAAGTTCACCTGGTTACATATTCATTTGTTCCAACAGAAGTTTTCTTCCATAAGTGGTCTGCACTACCTAGATAGTAACATTAGAAACAGAATATCTAATATATCACTATGACCTTGAAACCTGCAAAGTGGAATACATTTGAATAATTTAATTATACACAGCATCTGAAGTGATTATTAAACATCTTACTTCTTGAAAAAGCTGAAGAAATGCAAAACCTGCTTACATTTGGTATGTAAATCCTGCCTACTTCCACATCATAGTCCATTGACTGCTATTTTTTTCAATTAGAATGTATTACACCAGAAATGTAAATATATGCACATAATATGCATACAGCTCATGCATACACTGCCATGCTAATATGCATATCTTGCTGTGTTCAGACACAAAAACTTCACTTCCATTATTCACTCCAAATTACTGAATTATAGTAATTCACTTGGCCTGATCTATTATTTTCAAATTCTGAGGATTTGAAAGTCCCTGAAAAGAAGGTCCAGCCAAAGCTGTCACGAAGTTTCTGCTCACCACAGAAGGAAGTAGCCACTATAAGGAAAAATAACTGTAGATTCTCTTTGAAAAGTATAATAAATAGGCATTTTTACATTAAATAGCCCGTTGTACTGGATCAGTGATAAGATAGTTCATTTTTTCCAGCAGCTATTACTGCACACAAGCTTCCTGGAAAGGCTGACAGCCATGGGAATTTTCAGCATGAGCCCCTAACATAGCCCAAATGACAGCTCATGCCCCAGAACACCTGGCCCCATCACCTGCACCTTCCTAAAGCCCCTTCCATCCCACCTGCCTGCAGCTCTAATGCTTCATTCTGAGCCACACAGAGAAGGACAGAGAAGGCCAGGCTGGAAGGGATTTCTGGGAGCCATCCAGTCCAGCTCTCTCCTCAAATGTTCTAAGTATCTCACAGAACTGGAAGAGACACTGGTGTTTTCTCTTTTTTTTTATCATTTCAAACTGTATGAGAGCAAACTGAACAGCAAACAATGTAACAAGATGAATAATACAGACAAACAGTTTTCTAGGAATATAAAAAGACCATGGAGTAATTCTGCTTGGTGTTTTTTATCCTTTCTTATGAAGTGAAAAGCACCACTTCAACTGCAGTGACAAATAAATAAACTATTTCATAGATCACCATTATCAGAAGCTGCTGAACAATTACTTTTTCTACCAGCTAGGAGAAGAGTACAGCATGAGTCCAATGTGGTGATGTCATGGACAAAAAGATAACAAAACTTGCTTCTAAGTTTGATATAGAGCAAAAACAATCAGTTAGAAAACAAAGCAACCAGAGAATGGTAATTCTGCACTGCACGTTTCTGCTGCATATTTAATATTACAACGGATTTTTCACACCAGTATAGTAACTCCCCATGTAAAAGTCCTTTTCCTGCCAGAGGAGAGGTTCCTTGGCAGCCCTGAAATGAGGGGTAAATCCTTCAGTGAGCTGCAGTGTGAGCACTGATGTGTTGATGCACCATAGGCACAGAGGGTGTGAAGGGTACCTGATGTCTTGGGGCACGTGGGAATCCATGGAAGTGCAGATAATTAATGGTTTAACATGCAAAATAAAACATTCAATTATCTGTCCCCGAAATAATTCAAAACTGATGCATTCTCCAATGAGAAGGTGTGTTTTGCAACATGTTTTGAGCACATTGGTTTTAATATACAAGTATATTCTTAACTTCTGGATCTCTTCTTTTGACATAATTTGTTTTTCTAACTTGCCAGAAATTAGGTACATGTTTTTTTTAATAAAAGAAGAAACAAGCCAAGAGTTATTTTTCTTGCCAATTGTTATTGGTATAAATAATACCATAAACAATACCATTGTTTCTTACACTATGAGTTCACACAAATATTTTATAGATACCATCTCAATACTGTACAATGTTTAATAATAGCTTCATCCTTCTCAACTGCCACAAACTGAGAAGCAACAAGCAGCAGAAATGACCTTATTTCTTTTTGGAAAACCACTTTTGTACCCAAAATAATTCCTATTTTCTCCATTCCCCCATCACTTGAATGTTCGTTCCAGGAGGAAAGTATCAATATAACAATTTCAATTTTCAAAGCTGACCTCCCAATGAGTCAGTGACTTCAGCAGGACCACTGAAAAGGGCTCCAAAGATACAGCAACTAATAAAGAGAAATAAAGGTAATGCCAACATTACCTCATTCACAGCATCTTGTGAGCCAGATGTTCAGTGCCCTGCCCCACACAGCCAACCAAGGCATGAGCAGGGAGATGTGGCTGAGCCTGGAGGGCAGATCAGACTCAGTGACCCAAGCATTTTTGCATTGATCCAGCAGACTAAATTTACTACTGATCTATGCCAGTTTTTATCTAATTTAGGATGAATCATTTTGCTCTGAACAGTTTACACTTACTCAGGATATTTCACTTGGCACATACAGGCACACCTTTGTGCCAGTAGAAATGATTTGAGCATATTCATTAACACAGGATACAATTTTATCCCCAAAAAATCAATTCACAGTAAGGTGACATAACCTTATTGACCTCTATAGTAGTTTACTGGGGCAACAAACAATTTTGGATGAGTAGAGGCTCCAGAAAATCTCTCCAGTTTGGTCAAATCAATGTGACCTCATATATAGCCAAAAAAGAAAAACAAACAAAAACCCAGCGGTTTGGCCTGTTTTTTTCCTGCTGGCACACACAGATGAGCAGCCTTTCCAAAGGTGATTTTCCTTATCCTAGGGGACCCTCCACACTGCCACAGCTGTCTTGATGCTCCTAATACAAGATCCTGGCTGCAGCCAGGAAATGCACTTGGGAGCAAAAAGCCAAGTGAAACATCCAAGTGCAGCCACTGCAACTCATCTTTTTTATTTGTCCCTATCCAGCTGTTGATGTGGAGGTGACTCTGCCCCTGAAATTCATCTCATTTATTGCACACAGAGATGCTGTCCCAGGACAGTTTGAGACAAAACTGAATGACCCCTGATCAGTGGGCAACAGGGAAGCTTTGTGAGACAAAGTGTGCAGCAACCATTTCTGAGTGACTGCCCCAGTATTTCCCAGCCCTGTCAGGCACATGGCAGTGACTGGAGGAAGGGAAAAATTAAAACTCCCCACGATGAGAGCAGTCATAAGTTTTAATGGACAACGGGTCTATTCCATCTTGAGCAGAATATACAGATTATGCCACTATATTAAATTTAAATTAAAAAAAAAAACAAACCAAAACCCCCAAAAAACCAAATTACCCACCCCCAAATAAAAAAACCAATCCACCACATTAACTAAGCAAGGTCCCTGACAAATAATGCTTTTTTAAAAATTCAACTCCACAGTGATCTGTCGTTTCCTCAACAAAAGAAACCAAATCAATCAAAACCATCTGTTGCTTTTGGTCTTGCACTACAAAAATGATAGGTTTTCACTTCTGTGGAATATTCCACAGGAAGGTAAATTGTCCTTCCCATTCATTTATTTAGGCACTCAGCCAGTTCCAGGCTATCAGGCACACAGCCTACACAGATTATGAATTTACGAACAAACACCATCTCCTTTCCTTCTATGTAAATACAGATTTATTGCTTTTATGCGTTGGCTGCAGATTTTTAAGCTACTGTCAGTTTTAATTTATGAAAGACAAACAAACATGCTCTGTGGGTTCATTTGCCTGTGTCACTGACTACCAATCACTCCAGAGGATGCCCCTGCAGGGCTCACCTTTGCCATTCACAGCAGCAAATCTATAGGTATAAACTTTTGCAACAATGCTTGGAAATAACTTTCATTTTTAAGAGTCATATAAGCAAGGCAAATAGTACTTAAAACCATTGATTGATAGAAGCTCTCATTTCAAGCTGAAACAGTGCACTGTAAAAACTTGACACATACCACTTTTTAGCAATTTCAGTAGAAGACAGACTTTGTTAGCAGGATTCAATAGCTCTGATATGAGGGGGGAAAAAAAGGCAGCAAAGCAAATCCTATTCTAAGTTGCAAAACAAAAAATTTATTTTCAAAATGGGATGAAAACACAGCAATTTGTGGCGTAACAGAATAAAAGTATTTGAATGGGTGATCTTTTCAGGATTATGAATGCATTTGCAAGTAGGTAGGAAATAAGATGAGGGTAATCATATACCTGACATTCAGTGCAATGAATCATAAGGAAGCAATTTAGTTGTGCTAGTGCACTGAAGAACAATGGCTTAGAACTGAAGAACAATTGACTTGCTAAGAGAAATAATTGTAAGTTAATTCAACGTTCTAGCACTTTTTATTAGCAAATAACACTTCATGTGCATGTAAAGATTTTTTTTCTTTTTTCCAGATCATAAATCCTGATTCATATAGATTATACATTGTCTTCATTTCTCTCAATACCAACTGCCTACAACATATCAATACAAATAATGCTACACCATGTAATTCTGCAGTTAAATAAAACACTATATTTGGCCAAATGGCCTAATGTCCTGCAGCTACATCAGGACAGATATCATCACTAGCACTTAATGGCTGTTGATTAACATAATGAAAGTAGGATATTAAATTGAAACAGCGTGCTGGGTTCCAGGAGGTCGTGCTAAAACAGCTGGTGAGGTCATGGTTTGGTTCCTATGCATTATGATCACCACTTCATTTATGATAACAACACAACACATTAACATACATGTTTCTTTGTGGTACCTTAAAGATCTACATCATTTAAGCATGTTTTCATCAGACAGAACCAGTAGCTCCCTCTTTCCCTTGTCCACATTATTTAGGCATCACACTGCTGCAATAATATGCATATTTTTAGACCAGTGATGTTTAACAAGTTAATAGATGTGCAAGGGGACATTTGCCCCCATTAAGATCAAGACTCAAAGGAACCTGTGAGAAGGTATCACCCCAATCTCCAAAATCCCATGTTCACTCCCCTCCTTTAGTTTATGCCCTCAAGGCCACCACAATCACACACAGGCTGTACTGGTTCCTCCTCTCCTCTGGCACACCCGCACTCCTCAGGGACACCATGACTGCAGGCTGGGATTCCAAGTGCCCCTGCAGTGAACTTTCCTGCTCAGACCTGGTCACCATCTGATTGCTAGGACTCTGCCAGGTGCCAAAAAGCTCCTGCTCAGGAACTGAACTGTGCTGCTGTTCATGACCTCCATGCCAGGAAGTCTGTGGCTATAATACACCCCTGGGCTACAGAGCTAAGCATGACAACACTACAGCTCCAGTCAGAGATTAACAGGACTCAAGAATTCAAGCCCTTTGCATTTGTCTTCCAAGCCACCCTGCAACCTGTAACTTCTGAACTGAATTTAAAAACTTAAATGCAAAAAAGAAAAATTAGAGCCGTAGTGCAGACATACAAGAGCACCCAAGTTAAATTATTACATTCATACACGTTTTATAAACTAAACATGTTCTCCCAATCAGATGTCTTCCACAGAATTGTCAATTACACTTTAAACCTCAGCCAACACACAAGGGTATAAGAAAGATCTTCCCTCATCTGCTTCCCAGCTTCTCCTGAGTCTGCCCACCCTGCACTGCACCCAGAACCCCCAATGGGTGCCCCACAGGGAACCTCAGGATCTGCTGTGACCCAGCCTGCTCACAGGAACAGGAACACTCCTGCCTGGCTAAATCTGAGACAAAAGAGTAGAGTAGAACATGAGCCAAGAGTAGTGGAATGCTACCAGGAGAAGATTAAAAATGTAAATGGGGCTGAGAGGCCAGCAGGCAGAGGGGGCTGAATTAGGACCTGGTCAAGTGCAGTTGGAGACCTCATGGTCAGGGTTACTCCTTGGAAGGTGTCCCCAGGCTCCATCACCTGTCTGCTGCCTTAATCAAAGCAGAAAGGGAAGCTCCCTATACTCTTGACAGCATCTCATTACTTAAACATAAACTCAGTTTTACTCAAGTGGGAAATAACTACGCAAAATTAAAGATCCTGGCAACACTCCTGATGAACTCTGCACAGAACCTGGGGAGGCACACAGATCTCCACATGGAAGTGTTTGGCATCTGAAGCCAGTTTACATACCCGTGGTCAAGGACCAGTGCTTCAATTGCAACTGACAGCTGCATATTTGTGGCCAAGTTCTTTCAACAAACAGAATTGTAGTTTCCTAATCAGAGATTTTTTTTTCCCTATCATGCCTCAGTGTTTGTATATCAAACAGCTGTGGGCTTTGTCTCACAAAACACAGGGGTATGCCATAAAAGAGGGAAGCAGCAGTGCCTGCTTCACTGAATACCAGGCACTTGGTCAGCTGCACTTCTGATCTTGGGGACTTGTACAGGCAGATTTCCAGGAGAGGGTTTTGGTAATCAGGACATCCCCAGAGACATCTCCTGGAGCCCAACCACATTATTTCAAGTACTTCTGGTGGACAGTAACATCACCTGACATATCCAAACTTCGTACAAGTGGTATTTGAAAGCTGAACTCAAAGAAACCTAAGCAATGCTATAAATCACTTAGCATGCCTAGAAAAATGCTCACTTGAAAAAAGACAGCACCATATATGCAGGAGCAAAGGGAAAATGCAGATTGATATCACTAAAAGCAATTGGTTGAGTTTGCTCCTATTTTTTAATCCTTGCTTTTACCAGAGATCATTCATCTCTCACACATTTCAAAGCATCACTCACTATCATACAAGCTTCCAGAGAAATCAAGGAACTAATCAAAGCAGATTAAATAGTGTAGCCTAAAATTGCTCTACATTTTAAATTAAGCCACAGTTATGGTGTAGTTTTTCAAGATGTCTAAAACTGTGAAAAGAAACTGAACAAGGCACAACCACCCTAATATAATTCCTCTCATTTCAGAAAGTTATTTTCTTGGCATGTGTGTGTGTCATCTCCCCCTCTTCCCTTCACCCCTCCCTGGATAATCAACTCACATTCTTCTGTTGGAGTATTTTAAAAATGACTTTTTAAAAAAGCTATTAGGACAGTTTTAATGCAGCCAAAGAGTTTGTGCCCAGCTTGTACAGAAAGTCACATATCATTAACCAGTGTTATCAGAATTAGTTGCCACTGCCTTGATCACTTCATTCTGGCAGGCTGGCTCAAATGGGTGGGAGCCACAGGACCCTGTGGTTTTACTGATGGCTTTTTTCTCTTGCCAAGATAGTGAATCATGACCCAGATATAATGAAAACACATCCAGATCATATAATTTAATTGATTTCATCTCAGGTTTCTAGTGATATTTAATAGTCTCCCTCTGCCTTGCTCCCTCAAAAGAATAAAACAAAGTTTGTTTCTTTATGGCAAGTACCACCTCAGCATAGCCAAGCCTAAGTACTAGAACCAGCTTGACTGTTTCCAGGCATAACTAAAATTGAATTCATGAAGGGAAAATCTAATAGAACAACAAAACCCTTCAACGAGCAAAACCGCAGTGTTTACGACTGCTGAAATATATTACTTCATCCTACAATTACTTAAGAAGACAGCTAATTGAAGTAACTCCATAAGCCAGCTTTCAGTGGACTACTTGCAAGAGAAATTACTTATGAATGTATAATTGAAAAGTAAATTACAGTTTGATTTTAAACTGTTTAGTTTTTCGCTTACATGACTGTTATGCGAAGATTTCAATATTGTGTCTGAAAGCAGTAAAGTACTGATTATACTGACTTTTTAAACATATTTGTATATTTATATAAGAGAGTGTGTCTGTGCACAAACTCACAATCTTTCCTATATATACACCTCCATCATCTTCCTGAAAATTCAGGAAAACTAAAAGGCACTCAAGTGAAATGTTATTCAATGGTCACAAGGGCACAGACTTATTGTATTTACAAGAGAATCTAAATGGATGTGAAAAATAACACCAAGGTCTGCTGTCCTCTTTCAGACTTTTTACTGACTTATTCAACACTGAACTTCAACTTCCCATACAGCTCTGATTTTCCCTGTGGGGAAAATTTAAAAAAAAAAAGCACTATCACCAGCAAAGCTGCAGGTCAAAGAGATGAAGCAGATGTCCTCTTGTGGTACTTCACAGAAATCCTTCAGTCCATGCCCCTAGAATATTTGAAAGGGACACACTTCTACTTGAGCAGTTGATGTCCATGGAGAATAAAAACACTGAAAATGTTATTTCAGGTTCTGCTGTGGACTCTCAGAATTCAGCCTAAGCAGCAGTCAGTCTCCTACAGACCAGTTTATTTATATGTATATAGTGAGATGCTCTGAGTTGCAGAAGGAAGTTAAAATCTCTTTCAGTGTGTACCTCAGACTGTAGCTGGTGGAACAAGGCAAGCACATCTTGGATTCCACACAACTCAATCTATTTTTAAGCCAATGTGAAAAGAAGAAATGAAAAAAAAACTTTATAAGAAACACACCTGTGCAATCTCCAGAATAAGCATTAAAGAAATAATAAACTGGGCTTTGACTCAGAAAACAAATAGATTTCTAAACAATAAGGGGTTTAATTGGAGGAAACATTTCATTTCCTCAACAAAGGAAGGAATTCATGGGAGATGTCTAAGCAAGACCTCAGCAGCTGAATCAGAAAGGGCTTCATTATCTGCATTTCACATCTTGTTAGACTTGTATTTTACATATTTTAAACCCTGCACCTGCAACAATCTTACAATCAGTGCAGTGATTAGTCCAGCTGTATTTATATTTCATGTAAAGTTCATTTTACTTCTCATTCCTTCTTTACATTCCAGCCTTGACAGTAAATTTACTTTGAGGAATGTGACTGGGATTGATTTGAGGCCTTCTGTTAAAATTAAACTACTAAAAAACCACATTCAGAGAAAGTTGAATTTAGAAATGAGATATGCTAAGGACTGGCCTTGGGAATCCTCCCCTGACAAGGGTGATGATGAAGAAATGGGCAAATCTATGAAGAAGGATGGGGTGCAGGAGGTAGAAGAAATCAGAATCTAGGAAATGTTAAAATCTACAGTAGGAATAATTTTAATGTTTTTAAATTCCCAGCAGAAAAAAAAAAACATATTGGAACTCTGAGTCACTATTCTACTACACAGGAAAAATAATTCTGAACTTTATAGCTCCAGTCTTTAGTAAGGTACCCAACTGGTACCAAAAAAATAAAAAAAGTGTTTTCTAATAGTAACCACTTGCTCTCTCCTCCAAGACCAACAGAGATGTGTCAATGCAATGAAATTCCCTGCAGGTTCATTTCTGTCTCCTGATCATCTCATTTTTTTGATAATTCTCTTATTTCTCTCCTTGCTGAAAACATATGATTAAATCTTTCAGTACATCATTCTTCATCCTCATGAGTCTACAGCATCAACAACAAGGATTTGGACAAAGTTTCTGCCCTCAGGTGTATGCCCTGCTTCAATTAATCATCCCTGCTAATTTTCATACAAAAATCAAAATTGCAAAAATTTTTAACTGGCTAAAATTGTTCATGAAAAAAGAATAAATATCAGGAACTGGAAGAGCTAATTGTTCTCTTCAAATGCCCCTAAAAGCAAATACTTGAGGCCAACCTTTAACAGAATAAAAATAATAGAAACTTTTTCAGCATCAGAATTGTACTCAGCTATTTTTCCACTTGATTTTCTGTTCTTCTCTTGCCTTGACAACTCATCTCTTCTGTAATTTGTCTCAGAATTACTGTCTACAATTGTTGGTGATATTAAAAATGAAAAATAGCAAAATAACAAACTTCTGGCACATCGCACTGTTCCTTTTCCCCCACAGGGGAGAGAACAACCACACTTAATATCAATATAAGCTAATTTCAGACAAAATAAAAAGCAACACAACACCCAATTCTTTATCCACCTAAAGCAGAGTCTGTCATTACAGCAAAGTGATAAACCTGGGAATCAAATTTATCATGATACAACTTCAATTCCAGTGTTTGTCAGAGAAGACAGATCAAAAACTTGAAGAAAAGTTCTATTTAAAGAAAACTGAGTAAGCCACCACCAATCCATAAAGAAATGGAAAAAATCTGTCCAGATACCAGTGCACTGGAAAATCAAGTGAATGCCTTTTTTATCATTATTTTTATTAATAACTTGTTGTACATGGAAGCTGGAAATAGTTAGATCCTTTGGAGAACTTGCCTGTGGCACAAGAACCTGTGATGAGCACAGCAGGGTTGTTTGAGGCCCCAGAGCTTACAGGGGACTGAACAACAGAGCCCATCCAGAACTTCTACCCACAACCCTCAGTTCTGCTACAGATTTCCTGTGTGACTTCAGAAACCTCATCAAGACACAGGCTGAAGCACTTGGGCAATTTCCCTGAGTGTCTTTGGGGATCCACAAAATCCTCATCCAGCTGTTTCAGTGGCTCCAGCTCCCAACCTTCATCCAGAGCCATTCACATGCAGGAGGGTTGTTCCCAAGGAGGGCTGTGGTGACCATGTGGACCTGTGCACACTCTTCTGTGTCAGGTAAGGCATCAATCCATGGCACGTGTCCCTGCTGGTAAAATCCCTCTGTCTTCACTCAGGTTCCTCATTTCTTAGGTTAATAAACACCAGAGCTGAGTCTTGGCCATACAGAAGAGCTGTAATGACCAACAGGTTGCAAGGGAGGGAGTGCCCTTATTCCAACACAGCAACACAGGCAGCAAAAAAAGGAAGAATACTGCTTGCAAGTCAAGTCTAAACCAGATTTCACTCCAACACAGTCATCTGTCACAGATACTTTTCCCGTTCATTCTCATGTGAAAAGCTGCTGGTGAGGACAGATTATCCTGGAAAGCAAAGTCACAGAACTTCTGAAGTCAAGCCAATGATACAGCACATACCTCAACTGCCTCCCTCTCTCTGGCAGTTCTTCAAACACACAACCAGGCTTCTAAAAGTTCCATTTGGACAGTTTGCTCTGCCAGTGCTCCTCCAATGACTTCCATTCAAATATTTCAAAAAAAGGGGATCATGTGCCCTCAAGTGTCCCTAATCAACTTCATAGGGCATGAGTCAGCACTTAAACAGATTAAAATACATTCCTTGAAAACATACACCTTAGGAGAAACATTTATTTCTCAAGTTGTAGGCTTTATGTGCCTACAGTGAGGTTTGTACCTAGTATTAACTTTCTCCCCTGTAATTCAGCTTTAATTCACATACAGAACTGTTCAGGGACATCTACTTCAGGCAAAGTCACTACACAGAAACAAATATCTGTGGAGACTAAATTTCTTTATCGACAAAATTATTCTGAATTCAAGATTAAACATTAGCCAAGAACACATGAAGCAAGATACTTTGGTTTTGCCTCTTCTCAAAGGATACATCTGGATCTCAGACTAGTAGCATTACCTGAGTGCTCTTCAGAGACCTGCACTTCCTACTTTAGTCTAAATAACTCTATCTTATTCAAAGCTGCTGAATCAAGGGGAAAAAATCTTCATGTTCCTGCCCAGGGAGGTTTTCAATCAAGATCTACTTGAGGAAATTCACTCTGTTCTGCTACTGCAAAGCCTATCTGCTGCTCTCCAAGGAATCTGTACAACAAAATCCCCGTTAACTGCATATGTCAATGCTCACAGGTACCAAAATTCACTTAGCAGTTCTCCACTGTTAGTAGCTACAGTCTGCCTAAGCCAATCTGTAATTTTAATTTTAAATGGCTCTTCAGTAAGTGCAAAGTTCTCACCAATTGTGCATTTTGGTCCCGCAAAGTCCTTACGATCACAACCACAATTTTACGAGTCAAGTTTCCTATCCTTAAGAAGGCAAGGGAAGCTAAATCCTGGGGTGATACAAACCACTTTCTGGCAGGAATGTGGCGTGACAACTGGTCGTGCCCTGCAGTGCAGTCCATCTGTGGGCTGAGCAGGGAAATAAAAGCCTGCCAGTAGCACTAAGGGTGGCACTGCCCTGGCACTGCCCTGCCAGCACTGAGGCCATGTGTGTTCTGCCCAGCACTGCTCCTGGTCTCCTAGCACTGCTCCTGGTCTCATCCAGGCTCCACACAAGACCCACAGCCCAGGGACAGGTCCCTGTGCAGCTTTTCAGGTCAGCAGGTGAAATGGCTCTTTGGCCCAGCCCTGCAGGATGATGTGACAGCACGAGGCAGGCTGTGAGCCTGGCACAGCACGAGGGGGTTTGGGCCATGAAGATGTCAGCTACAACAAACTACCACTCAGGGCAGGGGAAGCCAAACCTGGCAAGCCCAGGTTTCTGCTACCTGACCTGGGCAGACTGTCCCATCATCTGTGTTTGGCTGTCTCAGCACAACCCAGGGTGGAAGCAGCATCCTTGGTGGGGAGCAACACTTAGGAAGGCAAAGGAAGAGAGCCAGACTGAGGACAGAGTTCCCAGACAGGCTTTGGTACCCTGTGCCTCTGGTTTAGGTGACCAAACTCTGCATGAGAGGACAATCTACAGCATTGCTATTTCTATATCTGTGAGCACTAGGACTCTGCAGATGGGTATTGTATAAAACACTCCTGCCCCAACTGGTGGAAGACCAGTTAACAAACACCCTGAAGATGCTTGAAATCATGCCAGAAGGAAACATACCTACAGTTTCAAAGGCTTGCATTTGGGGGCAGGGAAGATGCTTGTTTGGATAGATCATCAAAATTAAAAAAAAATTTCAAAAATAACAATCCAGAAGTTTTAGACACAAGACTCCTGTGGAAAGCAAAAAAGGGTTTGGGGAGGAAGTTTTGTGGGTCAGGGGGTTTCGAGGATTTGGTTTGTATGGTTTTGTTGTTGTTTGGTTGGGGTTCTTTAATTTTATGTCTTAGTTGTTGTGAGGTTATTTTGAACATAGAACTACAAGGCTTCCTATAACATATAAACAACTTAAAACCTAATTACCATTGATTTCTTTTTCTAATTATGTTATCAATAATTAGAAAACCTTGTTTTGTGGATTATGTGTTAAACAATTACACTAGTACTCCTCAAGGTATTTCCAACATATAAATTTAAATAAACTATAATAAAGACTAATTTAAAGGAGTACTCAATTAGTTCTAGATTTCCAAGCTTTTCCATTTAGTGGCTGGGGGTGGATAAGACAACTGACCAATCAAAGAAACTTAGATCGCCTTCATTGTTTATCTCTGGATTGTGCCCAGCTGCAGCAGAAGGCTCCAGCCTGCCCCAGTGTGACCCCAGGGATGCTCCTGCCCAGGGAGCAGCACCCCTGGCTGCACAGAGCAGCTCTGCTTACAGCACAGCTCCAGGACAGTTGCACTGGCACAAGGAACAGCCTGCAGCAGGCAAATGAGGACAAATGGCCCAGGCAAGGAAAAAATTTCTTCGCTGAGTGCTGTACCCGAGGTACAATTCCACAAGTGGCACCCACAAGCTGTGATGATATTGTCAGCTCAATATCGTGCTGAATGGAAAGGGACAGTCCTGTCACAGCCCAGTCCTTGGACAGTCTGTCTCTCCTGCCTCATGCCAGCTCTCACACTCACCAGGCCAGGGAGCTTAAGCAGCCAAAATAAGCCAAACCAAAACACAGTATGAAACCTCCACTCCTTTTCAAAACCTCACTCCTGTGTCACTCAAGCTCTTGTCCCACACGATAGGCAGGGTGGGAACAAACATCCAAGGACACACATGGGAGAGTTAATCTTCTTCACCACTCTTGCAGACTTATCAGAACTGCCACCATCCTCATTATCTAACTTGTGTTCATGCAGGCACACCTGAGAGGGGAAAGTGGGTCTATTTGCTCCCCTCCATGACAGAACTGAGGGTGAAACAAATCTTTCCCTTCAAACCTGAAACACTCAACACTAAACACCAGCTCAGTCAGATGGCAGCTCCTCACAATTCCATCAAGTACCACTAACCAGCCCTCTCTGGATGGCTGGAGTGTACTCATATAACTGAAGTACTAAGAGCTAAAAAACACAGGACCCTAATTCATCTGGGCATTTTAGCATGGGCCTAAGCTTACATCTATTTCTCTGAACACAGAAGATAAGATACAGTAAAACAAGGAAAGGCTGCAAGGTTATTTTATGCAGACCACAAATCCCAAGCAAGGTACAGTCATTGTCAGATGCAGCTGATCAGCCAATGCCATTCATCTTTTTCTTGTATTCATATTTTCACAATAGACTTCTTCAGGAATCATATATACACACCCCACATCATCATAAGCCCAACATTTGCAGTGGCTGATCCTAAACCAAAGTAATGACCTACAGTAAGCTGAGCAAAGTTAAACCTTGGAAACTCTCTCCTTATAAATGTTAGTTACAGGAATTTAGGTCTGCTGAAACAGACCATTATGTAATTCTCCTAATCCTGCAGTGTCTTAAAATATCTTGCTGTACTATCACATCAAGTACAGGCACACAATGGGCATCAGATGTTTGTCCTGTGAATAAAATAGGAATAGAAAAACATTCTTTTATTATCAACTTAAATTTTTTAGAATGTCTCTTCTCTTGAGACAAGCTGTTATTTTTTTTCTGCACTGTAGAAAAATAAATGGATTTGTGACTTGTTTGAATTTTCTTTTTGTTTTAAAGACAAACTACAAAATGTATGCATTTCCAGAGAACTATATTCTGTTTATATGATATACATGTCTACACAAGCATGCTTGATTAATTACAAGGTTCAGGTGAGGACTACTGAAGAAATACACAGTAAGTTTTGGTCAACTTCTATTTAATTACCACAGGTTCTCCTGCAGCTTAGGAAGCTTTGCATTTAAACAAAAAGAAATTCATGATCTTTATCAAATATAGCCATATGGGAAGGCTGCTTGCAAATCATTGTTTTCAAAGGAGCAGGCAAGCTTTGCTGGGCTTAGTTGAATATGCATCCCATCCCAATTCCTTGCATTGCTCTAACACCACATTAAGATTACATTGCACCTCTTATTAAGAATTCTTATTGAGATCGCAAATGCACAATGTGCATATAGAAGAGCACTTCAAACAACAAAAGCTGCTTTATGCATAGAGTAACTACAGGGTTTAATTATGAAGACAACAGGGTTGAGTTTTTTAGTCAGATATTTCTTAGACACCATCGCTTATCCTGTAGTCAGTGCTGGTGATTCCTGCAGCTTCAGAGAGGTTTCACACCAGAGTGATCTTGGCAGTGGCCAAGGCGCTCCTGACTCACACTGGGGAACTCAATGAATCCTGAATGGAGCAGAAATGGCAATGCCAGAGGGAGAGGGGAGCAGGCTGCAAGAGCAGGGTCTCACTGTGAGCCCTGGTCAGGCTGCTCACGAGCAGCACAGACCTGTACATCCGTGCTGGAGCATCTGTGGCTGCACAGCTGAGCCTCCCTCCACACTGCAGCGGCCCTGACTGGCTTCTGTCACTTGGTAACTATGAAACTCCTTCATTGGAAAACCTCAGCAGAGATGAGAGAAGCAGAAATATTCCCTTGTTTCTATATTCATGCCCCATACAATTAGGAAGAAAGTTCACTCTGCTCTTACTCTGAACAGCAGTCAGGGGTCACTTCTGGAGTCACTGTGGCACACAGATGTCACCAGAAATGCCACAGGCTCTTCTAGATCATTATGGGGTCAGTGTGCTCCACACACCTCTAAGGGGTTTAATCGTACAGAACAGGTCTATTTTAGCTTCTGCAAAAGCAACTGGAAAAATCTGACTATTATTATGATTTTCAGTATTCCTGAAGTTATATATTTTGAAGAGATGTTATAATGGTTATTCTCCACAAAGTTCAGGGACAAAATAAAACCAGGTCCTTCAAGGTGAGGCCTGCTGCATCAGGCAGACCCAAATACTCCAGCAACCACAGAAGATGAGATTTTACAGCCAGTGAATGATGCAATTCTTTCATTTCAGCTCCTGTGTTAAGATTTCACCTCTTTAGAATTCATTTCTCGTTTTTTAGATTAATAGAATTGTTAGTTGTGTATGTATTGGATTATCTCCTCACCAACAGGACAAAGACCATTTACTTTTATCTACCTCTGTCTCAGCCTGAAAACTCAAAACACATTTACCACTGTAGATTGCTCATTTAATGTCCATTGAAACCACAATGTACACAAATTTATGTCTATATTTTTTTTGAGCTCAAATGCTGTGATTTAAGTTTTTATACATGTTGAAACATCTCAAAAATTAATTACTGAAGTTTCTCATTAATTTATAAGGGATGCTGTCAACAACAAGTCGTATGCAGCAGTAATATTAAGAAAAAAATTCCAAGGCCTGTAGATTGCATCAAATTTAAGGGAGATAAAATAATGACTGACAACACAAGCTGCTTTAAACAACTTCAGTCATTTAAGTGATTCCTCCAACAGACGGCAAAAACACTTCTGAGCACACATTTACAAAATAATTGGTCTGGAAGCAGACAAGTAAGAAAAGTGTACTAAACAGCACAATTATTCAGCACAGTGATTAGAAAAAGGATTTGGGGGCTTAGCAAGGAAAAGAAACGACTGAAGCTATTGGCACAAAGGAAAGCAGTAAGACAAGAGCATTCATTAGCAGTATCAGACAGCAGGCAGGTTATCCCACCAGCACACAGAACACAAGGTGCTCTCCAGCTGGCACCTACCACAACAAACAAAACAGATGTTTATGTAACTGGAGTCACTTTTTCTACCTTCTTTCTTTCCTGAAATAAGCAATCTTTTTGACTCCCACCCCAGATCTCAGCAGCACGGAAGTTTTTGGTGAGCATGTATGCCATGAACCCGTTTTCCTTTGGTCAGTTTGCAGTCCCCCAAGTGCCAGGGCTACCACAAAGCAGAGGCTGTTTCAAGGTCCAAAAAAGAGTGATCAGGGCTGAGGAGGAAGAGGGCTAACATCACTCAACAACTCAAAAGCATTGCTTTTGTTCAATGTTGATACCATTTTCACAGCACTTAACAGGGGAATTCTATTAAAAGTAGTATTTCCCATTATATAGCCCCGCATTTGTCTCTCCTGGATATGATTTAAAGCTACAACACAAAATGAGTGTCAATAAAGATACAGAGCATTGCAAAATGACAATTTGAATTACAAATCTGAAAGACTTCTCAGCCCCACCAACCACCAGCCAGTCAGCTCAAGTGCCACAGCAGCTGGGTAATGCAGCCAAGGAAAATAAGGCAGGCAGCCAGCACTCATCTTTCCTGGCAGAGAAGAAAACCTCATGTAAATCTGTCTGACAGATAATGGGTGGGAAAGCCAAAGGAAAGCTTTTATAATAATACATAATATTCCCATATTTTCTTGGAAATGTTGATCTTATGGCTTCACCACGATAGCAATTACCTGCTGACACAGAGCACAGTTTTAAAAATTTTTGTTACAGACATGAGGTGCTTTAAATTTTATATCCTGAAGACCATAAAATTATTCATTTTATAAATTTAATAGTAAAAAGAAATTTCATTTTGTAAGTACATCCCATACTCCAGCAAAAATAATTTAGATTCTTTAGCAAAGTAACATTCCAAAAGGTACATCTCTGGATACTTTTTGAAAGCACTTGGATTATGGGCTTCTTGCAGAACCTTTACAGCACTTATGCATAAATTGGGTCCCAGAAGAATGTACTTACTTGATGTATATCTGTGCTACAGTTCCCATACAAACATTTGGAAAGCTAAATAAGGAAGACAAGCTAATGGCACCTCTTGGGTTTCCAGGTTTGATGCCAACTGTGGCATCTTCCAGGGAGCTCTTAAAAAGTAACAGAAACCTCACAGCAGTCTGCAGCAAAATTTGGCACACACAGCTTTGGGAATAGAAGCCTCCAGGAAAAACACTTGGGTTTTTTGCCCACCCTGTTATGAGATACCTGCAAGTAACAGATAAATGCTATTGGCAAGCAGTGCTTGTTCAAAGCAGTTTTCTTCAAAGCTGGTGTAATCTGTTAGCAGCTATTCTGAACAAGACAGTGCACAATTGCAATTTCAGCCATGTAGGGAAGTACTGCAGTACAAATACCTGTTGCACATGCAGAGGCACAGGCTGGGATCCTCTTCCTCCCCCCAAAACCCCACCAAGTATTTCACCCTCCATATATATACACACAGTTCCTATAACTATAAATAACTGCAAGTTTGTAAGTAATATTTTCACTAATTACTAAAACCTTACCAAAACAGCAGGAGGGAAAAAGGCAAAAAAACCACCAGACTGTGGAAACTATGAAATTAGAATAAACCCAATTTTCTTTCAGTTCCTGCTTAGCATCATAACAGTCCTAGAAGGTTTTCATTCAATAATTGCAATAAGAAATGGAAAAAAATAACCAAATCAGAAATCATTAAAGAATTCATTTTAAAGGCAGCTGTACAATAATGTTCAAGTTTTACTTTCTCATGTATAATTTTTTTAAAGGAAAAAAAGAAAAGTTGTTGTAAAACTGGAGAAAAAGAAGCTGATGCCTTTTTCCCTGGTCCTAGAATTATGAGCCAGACACAGTTAAGGGATAAAACCATTTTTACCTCCCTATTTAATAAGGACAATTGTACCTGATACTGCATATACAATTGTATAGACCTCGTAAAGTAGCATGTCTGACAAAGAGTCCTCAGTAAGAAGCTTAAATGCATGGGGTGCCATCTCCCTGAAGTGTTACCCCCAGATGGAGCTTAATCCTGGTCTACAAAACATTCTAGAGAGAACCTTGGTTTCTCAAGACAGTGTAAGGCTTTCAGCCTCCAGCTGTGAGGCCTTCAGAGTGTTTGGTTTTTTTGCCTAGCAGAACACCAAGACTATGTTAAAATATCTGGCTTAAAGAATTATAAGTATGTTGTAATTACAAGTATGCTAAGAATACTGAGAATACATAAAAGGCCATGTAAAATCAGAAAAGGCAGAAAATCATCATGGCATGATTGCCACTGATTAAAATATCATTAAAATAACTGTATTAAAATCAGCAAAGTACAGAGGCTTTCCAACCACAGAAGAGGAGTAGAAAGAAGGATCTGAAGGTAATCAAAATGAAATTGCAGCATCCTCATTCACCTTGCACAAACTGGACTCGTTCTGAAGGACCAATTATTGAATCTTGTGACAGTCCCAGTGAAGCCCTACAGCCAAAGCATTGTAAATACTTTATTAGACTTTAGAAAATGAAAAATCTGCAAATGGAAGGGCTGTTACATCCAGATTCCTCTATGCTACAGCATATTACATCCTTCTTAGCGTGACTAAAGCGCAAAATTTCCTTTCTGTTTTAAGTGCTTCAAGCTCTATGAGAAGCCACTTTGCCCCTTACCATAGCTTCAGGTACCACACAAACAACTAAAGTTTAACCATGGACTTCTCTTATCACTTATAAACTGCAAGAAATAACAAGAACCTCCTTAGGAGTGTATCAAGGCAGAATAAAAAGTGATCCAGAGTACTGTTAGTTCATCAACTACTGTTTGGTCCATAGGAAGGAAATGAAATATTTCTCATTTCAATTAAACAAATAGTCAGTGATGTGGCAAAGTGGGAAGGTGCTTGCTTAGTTTGTTTGGTTTGAATACAATTGATCTTTAAAGTACCTGTACTTATGGACTCTCCAGAGTCCTTTGTAGTTTTTCATACAAGCTTTTATCTTTGACAGCCCATCCTTTCATAAATGGCAACTCTGCATAACGAAACGCTGCTTTTTCAATTAAAAATTCCAATGAGCATTTAATAGCAAGAAAAGTCACTTTAATTACAGAACTGAAGTTTCAAGAGACTATCTCTATTACACAAAATTATGCTAACTAATGCTTATTGCTAAATATTATTTATAACATAAGTCAACTAACGCATTTTTGGCAGCTATACTGCAATTTAAGCACTCAATATTGTGGTTAAGAGTGAAGCAATGAAAGATCAAAGTGAATGCTGAAATCCAATGTATTTTTATTAAATTGCAGCTCATAACCTTAGCATATATTCTGCCACTCTCTCTTAAGAACTATTTAAAACATCAGGTGCAGTTGTCTTTTTTCAAGCAAGAGCTTGAGCAAAATGAAAGTTCTCTTTCAACATCATTCAAAATCAACAGCAGGAAAAAAATGTACTTATAAATAAAAGGCAGAGAGGTTCAGCACTCAGTGCTGCAATTTCTAATTAATATAATTTTCATCAACTCTGCTGTAAAATTCAATGATCAGAAAAATGTTTTTATGTGTTCCACCTCCAAGGTACACGTGCCTGTTGCTCACTCTGCTGAAGCAGCAGTCTAATTACTTAGAAGCTTCTGGATTTGGATACAGTGAGACCTTTTTCAAAGCTGAACAGTCATTCCTCAATAATTAAGAGGCAGGAATTGATCTCTCTCTATTCCAATTCTTATCTGAAGAAACTTGCTGATGTGGTTTCTCTGCATTTTGCTTCTTATAATTGATTAACTTTTGAAGTCCAAAATTTTAAAACTACCCATAATGAAATCTGAGGAAGTTTGTCTTCAGCTTTTTCTCCTTTCAACTTTTCCCATATGTTTCTTTTCTCCCAGAAAAGCAATCCTATAATTTCCAGCTCTCCCTTTAAATCCACTGGGAGATGACAGAAGAGGAAGTCTACAGGACTTATCCCTACCAGAACAACTTCCTACATAGAGTGCTTTGAAGCAGGATGGAAAGACATTTTCAAAACCTCATTTCCTCTATTGTACAGCAGATTGTCTGCCACAGGACAGCTGGCAGTCATTTGCAGGAAATGTTACAGGACAAAACGTCTGACCCTCACTTAGAACACTTCATAATGTTACTGTATTTAACATTTATAACTTTACAGAGAAATAAGAGTCAGATCTAGGACACAAAACTACACAGTGTTGATATCCTACAAGGATAATATTTCCCAAACTCCTGGATGCTCCTGTTTCCAACTGATTTTCGTGTATTGTCACTTGTGACCTTGGGAGGGGGTGGAATCAAGACGTTGGTACTTGTCAAACCTCAGTTTAACAGACCCATTTGACAATTAGTGAGGAAGAAGATGCCTTAGAGGGGAAATACTTCAATAATCTATGTAGGCATGTGGTCACAAAGCCTCCTGGAAAAAATACAGTCAGAGAACCAAACCAGAGCTTTCAGCTTCTCAGTGAGTTCCATTTAGAAATAAAAGTTCAGTGTCAAACTCCCTAATGCCAGAAAACACTTTTAGGCTCCTCCTTTCAATCAGCTTCTTGAAGCAGAAATAGAGCCTTAGAAAAAGTTACCACTTGTCATTGTTTTCCCTTCCTGTGTGCTCCCTCTTCATGAAAAACCTTTGATTAAAGTTTCAATGCTACTTCCACTCTGCCACCAAAAGCATTCTGTGCACCTTCTCCCTGGCAACACAACTTGTAATCAAAGGTCAAACCAGACTGAAAACTGCAATAAAAATTTGGCATCAGTTCTAATTTAGTTACACTGAATAGTGAAAACACATGGAAATAATCAGTGCATACCTGCACTACTCCACTAATATATGGTTGATATGGTTAAGCATATTAATCAATATATAGAACAGAGTTAAAGTGCCATTAAAAAAACAAAATCAGTTTTTCTTCACAATTATAACATGAAAACCTACCACATACCTAGGAAAAGAACTGGTTTTCACCAGTTTTCTCTGTGTAAGAAATTCCTGGATTTCTCTGATTTATACTGTCAAAGCAACACAGAGGATTAATTCATAACAAAAATCTTGAGAAAACAGTGTATTTTGCCTAGATAGTTCAAACAGAGAAAGTCAAAAGTCAGCATTTAAAAGTTGCTAAATCTGATTTTGAGTTAACATTTGACAGTTAGGATATATTTTAGCCACGAATAAATGGTGAAATTCTGATGGGTAAGGCCATGAAATGTTCCTTCCTCCCCAAGATATAAACTTTCAAATGTTTAATAGGAAAAATTAACCTGATTTGAACCAAAAAAAAAATTTGCACGCAGATTACCACTCTTCCCTGTGGACTCTCCTTGACCTTAGATTTGCCACAATCATCTTCAGCGAATAAATAAAATTGGATGTTCTCCTGCTTCACAGACCTAGAATACACCAGGCACAACTGTGCATGAAAGCTGCAGGGCTTTGTTCAAGAGGTGACACCAGCTCATCTCAAGGGCATTGTACCTAGCTGTAAAAACAAGTTTAAGCAGTACTTCCACAGAAGAACTCAAACTTACTCACAAAACGTTCACTAGTGTGTTTATTGATGGGATTATTATAAGAGGTTAAATACTGTCAACATGCAGAAATGAATGGAGTATTTTCATATCATTAAGTGGAGGAAGACAAATAATCACACCACACAGCAAACACTGCATTCAGAAAAAAAAAAATGAACAAAATGTTTAATTAGGGAATAAACTACAAATGCTTGAATTGCTTGTTTAGTTTGTGACCTTTCAAGCCTCACTTGCTCATTACCATGCTACCCTCCACACTGAGACTAAGCAAATACCGACTGCTCCAAAACTTTTCAAACATTACATGTATTATTAAACATTAGAGAATTGCCAAAGCTAAATGATTTTATTTGGAGAGCAGATTATAGCAATAAAAAATTGCTACAATATTCAAGTTTGGGGAAGAGTTAGATGCATGAGTAGTTTAGCAAACTTGCTAAAGAAATTATTATACATTCAACCATAGAATTCTGTGCCCTACACAAGGCCCAAATACCACATTATTTGCTTTCATATTTCCATCTCTCATGGTTTGACACTGGCCGAACACCAGGCACCCACTCAAGTCGCTCACTTGCCCTCCCCTGCCACAGCTGGGCAGAAGAGAGAAAAAAATATTAATGAAGGGTTCATGAGTTGAGATAAGGACTGGGAGAACACACTGCAAGGGCAAAAAAGGCTCAGCTTAGAAGTACAAAGTGAATTTATTACTAACAGAGTCAAGAGGAGGATAAAGAGAAGTAAAAATAAACCCTTAAAAACAACTTTTCTTCCTCCAACCCTCCTTCCTTCCCACCAACAGCACAGGGAACAGGGCATGGGGGTTTTGTTCTGTTCATCACCCAGTTTTCCTCTGCTGCTCTGGTAGAGGAGTCCTTCC
This sequence comes from Loriotus luctuosus, assembly GCA_035582745.1. NCBI lineage: Eukaryota > Metazoa > Chordata > Aves > Passeriformes > Thraupidae > Loriotus > Loriotus luctuosus. The sequence goes on along the minus strand of JAWWEY010000036.1, from coordinate 6,248,928 downwards.
CCTGCTGCACCATGGGGTCCCTCCCATGGGGACAGTTCTCCATGAACCTCTCCAGCATGGCCCCAGTCTCACAGGCAGCAGCCTCCCCAAAACTGCTGCAAGGCGAGTCCCTCCCGAGGGCACACAGCCCTCCTGAAACTGTTTAATTTACCCAATCCTGAAACCCACAAAAGGTTCAATTCAGGTCTTAAAGAGCTACTGGCCACAATAGTGGTACTAATTTAAACTAAGCCAACCAGAGCACAGATTGGGATCAGGCTGTAGCAGAGGACAGTCCGCAGTAATACAGTTCTTGCCCACAGTGAGGTGCCATTGTTATTCTTCTACCTTTCATTTCCTTCTCCTGGTAACAAACCCCTGTAAGGAAACCTGGCTGCACTTCATTTTGTACCATTTAGTATTTAAAACAGCCTGGTTCCCTTTATTCTAAGCAGGTGATTGATTTGCTTCTACACACTCTGCTACTCAACAGCCACACCTATGTTGAGATCCTCTAATACGCTCATGAATTAGTCATTACTCACACACCTTCCTGCAAGAACAAAAGGTAACTGCCAGCACAGGAGGGTTAGATCTACACTGAACAAACCACTAAGCACACTTCCTTAGAATTGCAAATCACCTTATAGCAGTTGAGGATCAAATAAAATTTAACAGTTTTATTTATAAAATTTGATTACACCAGTACCATGGGTTTTATATGCTATTCCCCAGTCTTGAATCTACTGAAAAATATTCCTTAGGCTCAAATACAAGCTTCAAATCATACAGCCATAAAAACAGGCAATATTTGTAATACAAGATAAAACCAAATTGCCTTTAAAAATCCCACAGTATTTTCCACAGAAGTGAAACTGTTAGCTCTAATGTACTGGCCAAGATCCAGTCTGGGTAATTATGCTCTCTTACCTGAATTTCCCTCACAGTTATTCAATTTCACCACCTGTCCTAAAATGCTGTGAACACTTAAGTGAATTCTGTTCCTGGTGCTAGAAAACTGATAAAAAGCTTTCTGTTTCAGCCAAGTTTCATAGGAAGAAAAAACTCTCCATACATGCATACACACACACATATATACAAATATATGTGCCTGTGTGTGCATGTTTTGCTGACCTCAAAACAGTAATCTACAATTTTTCTCAGATTCTACTTCCACATTTTAAGGCTTCCTTAAAATGTCTGTCACCCTGCCAAAAGAAACAGAAATGACTTCATGTCAGATCCACCAGTCACAATTTGGCAGGAAATCATGGTATCAATCTCAGGCCTCCAAGGCCATCAGATATGATCCAGTGCCCAGCCTGTTTTGGAAAAAGGAGCCTGAAATTGGGAAATGCCTAGTTTTTGCAACAAGTGGAAGACGTGAGCTTGGGGAAACAATTTCAATAAAGTTGAAATGTCATTGTAGGCACATTGTATTCACTAACCTCACTGAAAGTCTGGGAAATGTTTTCCATTCAAAATGACACTGTCTACAAAGCATGCCTGGGGCTTGTGGGGCTGCCTGGGCAGTTGCCTTCTGTACTTCCTGGTCACCAAGATATTTGGAACAAGTTGGGTTTCCCCCCCTCATCCCCCCACTCCCTGCCATGTGTACACACACCCAAACAGACACTGATGCAACCCTGCTGATCAGATAGCTCAGTTTTTTACAAATTCTCATTACTAATCAACACAATCAGGATTTGGTCTCATTAGGTTGCTGCATCTCATCCCAAAGCTGTCTGCTGATTAATTGTGGATGTCAAACAAGGTGAGGTTTCTAAGGAAACACTCTAATTTCTATTAAATCAGTCAATGCAATTAAAAAATAGTCATGCTTCTGAGAATACAAACCCAAGTTCATTCATTTTCAAATACGGATTGTAATGTTTCTGTATCCTAACCTGGAATCTCTAAGGAAAAAGTGGTGTAAACAGCTGGGTCAATTTTGCTGTTACACTAGGGTTGGCATCCAGATTGCTCATTCAAAACCACTGTCACATCCCTTGCAGATATCCCACTATTGCCCAGGGTATTCCAGGCTTTTGAGATGGCCTTGCCTCTCTGGGGCACAAGTAGAGGCACCCAAGAGCCAAGCTGAATATTACAGCCCGCATCTAGGGGACAAAATGTGGGAGGATTACTCTGGCCATAGCTGGAGAGGCACTATTAAATTTGTGGAGAAAATCCAGACTAGAAATCTGATGGTGGAGAGCTGATCAACAGATTCAGGCCTAAACAGAGGCCTATGGCTAGAAACTTATAGATCAAAATCAGTACTGGAGGATACTGCTCCCCCATCTCAAATTAATTGTGTATACTTTTATTTCAAACTTTACAATTGTAAAGTCCAATATAATAACAACTAAAAATATTCAGCATTCATGAGAACATGAGAGGTTGTAATTTTCCTTATCTGCAAGAAAATTACGACTCTGTGATCCCTAATCTATACCATAACAAGTTACAGACAAGTTTTACTTTTTGTAAAGTTATTATTAAGCAATCTGATATTCACTATGTACACAAGCACTTCTTGTAACCTAAACAATATCTAGTCCATGAATGTGCAGATATGACACATACACATTTTAGTCTGTTAGCTTTTAAGCCTTTCCCTAAAATTTTATGAAGAACTAATTTAAACTTTCCTAAAGCCCAACTTACTTTAGCAGTGCTACAAAAAAAAAAAACAAAACAAAACAAACTAGACTTTCACAAACTATAAGCCAAAAGTATTTGACAATAAATGGAAGCATTTCAGAAAGATAAAAATCAGCAGTGAGGAGAACAAATAATATGGCCTGATGAGCTCCAAAGTTCATAATTGTAAATCCAGTTAAAGAACTACACTACTCATTGAATTATTCAGTCACTGATACACCTCTGACTTGCTTAACTCCAATGATATCAGATTTCTGCCCATAATTAGGTGCAGTTTTTCCCAAAAATTGGAAGTCTTCATTCAAAGTGCCTGAAGTGAAGAAAAGTCATCACAGACAGCTTTAAAACAATCTGTGCAAAACCAATTTGTTACAAATTATTCTGCTTTGAACTTCAGGAACTTGCAAATTTTGCAAACATTTGCTTATGGTTGGTAGGTCCTGATAGAGTCACGAAAAAACACAGAACTAACAAGAAATCAAAAAAAAAGGACAAGTAATAAGGAACAGGCTGACCTAGAACTGAATGATGAATTGGTCTCTGAAGCATTTTAAGAGCCAAATACACTAACACTTTTAGGTTTCATTCCCCCCACCCCTCAAGGCCTGTAATATTCCCTCATTAAGTAGTTAGTGCAGCTGAGGAACAGATTCAGCTCTCTTACTCCCAGACAGAACTATATGTGACATAAGGAATCAATATGTGCACCGGAATCACTCTTTCTCCAAAGCAGTCACACCAGAAAGAAATGGTCTGAGCCAAGGTACTGCAACTCATACATAAATTTTCTAAGTGAAGAAGCTGTAACTTCAATCTGCACAAAACACTGCAGAATACTAAGTTCATTATAAATATCTGCAGAGCTTCACTTCTCTCCTCTTCTTTAAAGAAGATTTCATACCTTAAAACCACTAAACTTTAACAGCCTGTTTTGACAAGGGCAGAAAGCAGAAGGGAATAGATCACTTGTCTGCAACAACATACAACTGTGTCCTAGTGATCCATAAAGGCCAATTGTCTGAAACACATCTCATAATACATGCAAGCCACTTTCCATCTTGAGACTGGTAAATGGCTCTTCCCTGTTTTGACATCCATACAACAGGTGTTTTAGTGGATTTTTTCCTCCCTCTTTTTTTTTTTTAACCTCCAGTATAAAGCAAAAATTTCTATTTCAGCTGTGTTTGCATCATTAGCTTTCTGGCAATCACATAAGCCTAAATTATCCAGGCAAGCAGTTTCATTTATCGAGACCTCTTGCTGGAAAAGAGCAGCAATCAAATCAGTCAGCCCAAATTATCCTTGACATTAACAAAGGGCTCTAGGATCATTCTAAGAAATTACTTTCTCCTATTAAGGAGCTGATTATGTTGGAGATGCCTCTGCCGCCTCACAGTACAAAAAGTTGTTTAAAATAAAAATGTTTATAAAAGCATGTAATTTTCATTGCCACTGTTTGTTATATTCCATGTTTTATCAAGGCATGCTGAATATACATTATATGTGTAAGGGCACGTGTGCACCAAGTGTATAAAAGCAGCAATGGCACAATAGCTTGTGCTTCCTTCAGCCAAGCAGCCCTGTGGAGATGGAAAAGCAGCAGCCTGGTCCCAGCCTGAGGGGCTCTCTGAGGCTGAAGCCAAGGAAGCTCCATAGATTATTGCTCTGCATCTCTGCAGCATTGAGGTCTTACCCTCTCTGAGGCCACATGAGCCAGGTTGAGTTTTCAGCCTTCCCCAGACAGTGCTGATTCCTCACTCATCTTTAGTGCCTTTTGCTCATCTTCTCTGGGATCTCTATCAGGCCAAATCTAACTTAGAACTTTGAGAGCATAGACAGCTCTAAATGGGCAAGGAAGATATTGGGAGCTCTCCATGCTTGCCACTGATAAAGGCTGAAGGAGGAGGAAAAAAAAGAAGGCATCTTCACAGTCTCAGTAATCAGCAAAGTTTTATCTGAAAATAAAAAAAAAAAGGCTCCAGCTCTTAAATTTTGGGACCTAGGGCCCAAAGGACGCTGCTGTTTCTGAGGTGGTGAGGTAACAGGTTCTGTATTCACAGCTCACTGATCTGGCATAAAAAAATCAAAATAAAATATTATCAAAAATTTTAAAAGTGCTTCACAATTATTTCAACTGTAGAAAGAAAAAAACACACAAAAAGCTAGAGCTGTCAAATGGATAAGGGAATAATTAGAAGGGAGGAAAATGTATTCAGGCTTCAAAAAGAATATTAAAAAATCCTACTGGGAGCAAAAATGTATTTAAAACTAGAAAAATAGCTCCTACTGAAAGCAACCCATAAAACACAGAATGTGAGAATTTTCCCCCCCAGGTAAAGACAATGAGCTAGAACAGCAGCTTTGTGGTTAAAGAGAAAGACATTTCTGGTTCAGGGCCCAGCTATGCCACAGGCACAATACCTTATCTAAAATTATAGGCTTGTAATGCAAACACATTTTTACCAGACACCTAAATCTGAACTAAATAACAAATATAATGAACAGCTTAAAATGCACCACAATTGAGTGACAAATCCTAATTGTTGGTTTTAAGCTCAAAATTAGTAAATATGTAAGATTGCACTGTGATTGGTGAAATGACAGTATTGAAGGCTGACATTGATTTTAGACATGCCTACTCTGCATTTGCTGGACAAGTTTCCTGCACACTCAGTGGTATGAAATCAGTTATTACATATTCTCCACTCCAGTTGCATGCTATTAAGTACATTTTCCTGCATAAAGATTCGGGCATGTTGTGCCAACAGTTTTCAGATGTTGTTTGCAGTTCCTTTTCCCAAAATGCGCATCCTACTTCTAGACAAGCAGACTAAATTCCAGCCAAATATGGCTCATACAGAGTTAGAATTAGAGAATCATGTGTAGATTGATTTGACAGATTACACTGGTTTCTGGATCCCTCATTACCTCTCAGACCAACCTCCATAAATCAGTGTCTTGTAAATCTTGCCCTGGCACAGCTCACTTTCTAGCACATTATGTTCTACATCCACTCAAATCACTGTAAGGTCACAGCAAAACTCACTGGGACATGCATCTTACAAATAGAGTGATCATCAACCTCTGTCCCCAGAACTGAACTTAGGTTAAAAAGCAGACCTTGAGACCCTATGTGATTTACCTTATCTGGCTCAGCAACAGCATCTGCTTCCTTTCAGCCACTGAGCTGGGTTTCCACAGGTGGAAAGCACATCAGATACCAGAAATGGCAACCATCCCTCACCATGCTGCTCCCTTGATTTGGAAATGACACTCAGGGAAAGTACAGGCTTTAAAGTTTTAGATCTGGCCAGCTGTGTCCAACACACAGAGGTATCAACATTTCAGAAAACCAGAGCTGTTCAGTGATTGTCATTATAATATTTGGAAAAGGGTTGAAAAGCAGAAATACAAGAAAGCCTCTCCTATAGATACCACAGTAGGTTCATTTGTAGGGACACTATAGCATTTACATCTTTTAATCAGTATAAACAGGTTCACTTATTTCAGCTTCTTTCTGTACTGAGACAGTTGGTAAAAGATGATCTAAGTGACCCACAAATCCTCTCTTTCACCTTGAAGTCTTTGGTCATTGTTTAAATAAGTTTATTTAGCATACGTGAGTCTCCAAAGAATATTCACAATGTATGACAGTATAAAAAATCCCCATCAAGTCAAGAAGGCAACATTACTGGGTTATTTTGTCTGGTTTATAAATTTTTTTCATTGTTATGCCCTCACAAATCCCAAACTCACTAGCATTAAAAGAAAACAGAATATTCTGAAGAAGAGGAAAAATATGGTGTCAAGACTATCATTCTTTTTATGATCTTCCATCTTAAGGGAAAGATTTAGTCAGCTTATTTTTTTCCCCCTCCTCCCTTACAGTGAAACCTGGTGAGATATTTAAGCACATCCTGCAAAGAATCACTTGGTTCTTTAATCTCTCCAAAGATAACATGTTGCACATGAGCATTTCTTCTGTTTACTCCTTCCTTGCCAAGGGCATACAATTGTGTCTTTAAAGTGAAAATATGACTCACACCTCTAATGGAACTCAGATTATAGG
>JAWWEY010000036.1:6230184-6242113 GCA_035582745.1 Loriotus luctuosus | reverse complement strand
AGGCTAAGCCTTTGCTCCCTATCTCTTCTCCTCTGCCTTCAGCAGAAGCATATCACTGACTAACAAAAACTCACCAGCATGAGTTTCACAACTTGTATGACAAAACTGCATGGAAAAAAAAATTAGAGGCCAACTTAATAAAAACGAAAATCTTCTTTTTTGGAAGAACTTTCATACAAATATTAAAGATGATTATATGTACAAGACAACCTTCTATAAACTGAAATCAACTGAGTTAATATGGCTGTAACTTCCACTAATATTAATGACAATAAAAGTAAAATAAAACATTTTAAATTACTGGAAATATTTCCAGCAGTTCCCAATACTGTACATAAAGAACCTGAAAGGGATGTTCTGAAATCCTGTTTCTCAATCTGTGAGGAAAGACTCACAGAAGCAAAGTCACCACTCATTTATTGCTGTACCAAGTGAAGAAATAAGCTTTAGTATTTGATTCTTATCCTTTGCATGGTTAGTTCAGCTGAACTTGCCTGTCTCAAGTGTGTATTTTACTGCAGAGGATCTTGCTTTAATTAGTCTCAGGTCACGAAATGTGCCACTTCAAAAGCCCATCTGAAGAGCAGGCACTCCATGGAAAAGCAAAGTGGTTGAACATAAGATTTCTTCTAAAGAAAACATGACTTTACATGTCCAATTATACTAAAAGTTTTTTTCTTTGACTGGCAGAACACTACACAAAACCCTCAAGAAATTATTCACTGAACAGAGCAACAACCAACTGCTCAAAATTTCAGTCAAAGCTCAAAGTAAGCTTAGATGTTTTGTAATCTCCGCCATCTTCTCTCAAGATAATTTTCATGACACTTTCTATATGGTGAGGCAGTTAAAGTCAGTTTCTCTTGCTTTTTTCTTCTTATTAGGAGTTACTTTCAGATATATCAAAATGAAAATCACTAAAATTTTGCTATTTCCCTCTGAGCACTTTTACTCAACAAGCAACAGTAGATTAGGTAGTACTGCAAATCAGTTATGAGCTCATTCAGGTTTTAAATATTTAAAAAAGACTAACACATATTTTCTGTTTGTAACCAAAACCCAAAAGTCCCAGTGGCTTAGGTTCTTGCAAAGAAACACTCAGATATTGCTGGAAAACAGAAACAGAAAATCAAGAAACACCCTATTTTACTGGCAGATATTGCTCCCAAGTGATTCAGTACAGTGTTTTCATAGTGGCACTTTTCTGATGTCACCAATCCCAAATCCTGTGTGAGGGCAAGAACCCTCCCAGCCCCAGCTCCCAGCAGCCCTGCCCTGCAGACACAGGGGTGCATTTGTATTGCAGCAGAGACCTGGAACAGGAGCAGGTCCAGCTGCCAAGGAGCACAGCAGGAAAGAGCTGGACACCAGCAGGGGCCTGAGAGTGCTCCAAGGGCAGTGCCAGGAATGAGAGGAACAGCTGAAAACCAACCAAAAAAAAAAGTGAACTGTGAACCAAGTGCTCCCCCTGCACTGAGGAAGGTCCTTTCTGTGCTCCAACTCCTAATTCCCAATCTCCTATTTATCTCCTGGCCTATTTACCATGCCCTGTGTTCAGCTAAATCAAAAGGATGCAAACATGTCATGAACCCAGAAGGACTTCAGCATTTACCTGTGGGTAAATGTCCCCCCTTGAGTGGGGACAAAACCAAAAAAGATAAAAATGGAGGCATTCAGGGTTTTGGAGAATTCAGTATCAGAGCCTGGGAAAACATCATGAAGGCAGATGAGAGAGATGGATCTTTGTGTTAATTTCATAACAGTAGCAAGTTTTTACTATATATCAGGTGAAAGTACAGAACAGACAAAGCAGAAGTAGAAAGGCAAAACCAGAAGGATCAGGTCAAATGACACCCTCAATATTAAAATTGATGCATTACCTTCCTACCAATTTGCAGGCACTAATTCATGTATTATCTTTGCAATGGAAAATGGAGACCTTTTTTACATCTTACCTGATTATAAGCTGCAGAAACAAGCAATTATTTTTAGAGTGATTTTTGGATGCAAATATTCCTGGGAAACAGCTGTGGGAGAATATCTTGGCTATTTGAGGGTGTTATTTGAACTGTGTTGACATTCTGAATCACTAGTCCTGTGCATATGGAAAAACTAAGATAAAGAAGGCATTTTGTTTCAATTCTAAACATGGTTTGAACTTGCTGATTTTTTCACCACAAAGTAAAACAGATTTCTGAAATAAAACTATTAAGAACTCCATAAAAAAAAAAAAGGTAGGTGAATTTCACAGATCCCCTTTCTTTCATTTCTTTTAAAGGAAATTTCAACAAAAGCCAGAATTCTTACAGAACTTAAACAGGACTTCAGTGAATTCTCCTAAGACCAAATTACAAAAGTGATAGCAAAGAATTTGAAGGGATAGAGATGAAATACTTGAATTAGTAATTATTGTGACAAAAATGTGTCAGAAATTCTACGTTCCCTGTAGATAACAAAACCAAGGCTACCAGTAGGTCAACTCCATCTCCTTGTTCTTTTTTCCCCAATTCTCCTCTGATGTAACACACAGATGGCAGGATGGAGCAAAATGACTTGTTAGCTTTCTTTAAAGGACAGACTGATATGAAATCATCAGAAGGAACACTGTAATTGGTGTTTCAGTGCTTCCAAGCTACTTTCTCATTTAATACAATAATTTCATCTAAGTTCATATTTTATTTTCTAGAGTTCCTAGCTCCCTCCTTGGAATGAAATTGTCTTAAATCATCTTTATTTTCTTTACTTTCTCTACGTTTGACACAGGCTCAGATTTTGATAACAAGTTATACAAATTTTCACTTGAGTCTCCTTTTGCACCTAAGGTACCTTGGATACATTTAGTGATGCTAATCATGTAATTTCTGAAACAGAAAAAGGCAGGAAGTTCAATAAAAATAGAATTCAAAGCTTATGCCAGGGGTCTACAAAGACAGAAAAGTTACAACCCCCCTCCCTGGCATTGCAAGCCTTTGAACTTGCAGCCTTTCAGAGATCAACTTCTGTGCTTATGCCTCAGCTCAGCTGGGCAATGAATAAAAAGAAAATGCATTGGAGCAGATAAGAGCCCAAGCAGCTATTGAGTGAGAGTGTCCTAGAAAAGGGAAAGCCACAAGTAAAGTCCCTTACTTCTGAGAAAATCAAATACTGTATTTTTCCTTCCCTTTTATCTTTTAAGACTCCATGTGCCAAGTCCTACTTCAGAATCTTAACATATTTAACTATTAGAGAGCTAACAGAACAAGAGAAGAGTGTTTGGAATAACAATTTCACTGATACAAAGAACCCCCTGAACCAAGCATGTTTTCCCTTCCTGCCATGAATCCCCTAAAGCTCCTATTCATTATCAGCCTCTTCTGAAAACACAAGTTCTCTTCCTGAAGACGTTCATCACTGATTACTGTCTGAAACCACTGCCAAGAGCAGGTTATTCCACTGTATTCTTGGGACAAACGACATCTCTCCAGAGAACATGGCCAAGATCACCATCAGCCCATTTTCAGTGAGAGCACCTCGAGTTTGACTCATCAGGGGCAGGGGGAGGCCCCATGGATGGACTCAAAACTGACAATATTAACAATCCCTTATGCTGATTAATTTTTATTTCATTTGCAGAACGCAAACTTCAGCCCTTCCTCATTTCCAGCAAGTTCTCCTCCTCACTTTGTAGTGTTTAACTTGCATAATTAATTAGCTTCAACTAGGAGAAAGAGCTATGCAAAATACTTGAAAAGAGGGATAAGGACAAAAAAGCTGGATATACAGTTTTCAGGACTTCAAAGCAGCAATGTTTTCTTGCAGACTGCACAGCAGGGATTGCCTGAGGTAAGATAACTTGACTTGTGCAACAGAGACTCAGCCTAAGCATTAATAAAAGAGCTGACTTGCAAAATGAAAAAAAGGTTTGATTTTAGTCTAAAAATTAATTATGGTCAATAAGGGAAGAATGAAGACTAACATGTTGAGCTCTAAAGGTGAAAATCCTTTAAGGTAAGGCTCTTACTAAAAATCAGTAACCTGAAGAAAAACATGACAGAAGCCAGCTTTCTTTTCTGTGATCAGCATTAAAGTACAAAGTTTTAAGAATTATCCCCATCACTTTGCACTTTATATAGGACATGTACAACAGCACTACACGGTTTTAAATGCCTTTTCACTGAATCCTCAAGAAATACAGCTGATGGAAACATAAATAATGGCACAGAATAGCCTATCATTATTTTATAGTACCTTCAAGTCAGTAAAAAGTATGTGTTGAATAAGATCCCAGCACTGCAATTGCAGTGCACTGAAATCTTGCAGTTTCCTTCTCAAATATTCTTCATAAACATGAGACAAGAGAGATGAAATCAAGAGCCTTTCCAAGTTACAACTGAGCCTTTTCTGAACAAAGGAATAACAGCCTATACTTAACACTCACCAGTTCTCTCCATGTTAATAAAATGTAAATTATTTACTCACCTTTCTGTACAGCAGTGAATAAAAATATCATTAGTGTTAATGAAGCATCTTGAAAAAGCTTCTCCTGTCCCAATGAAGCCGTAAGCTGCTATTTACCAGATGGCTCATCTCTTAGCAGGTACTAAATAACCAAAGACCCTTCTACATCTTCTAGGTATCAACTAAAGTCTAAAATTGTACTACTCATTTCTTATTGCACTCTCTGAAACTCTAAGTGATGGAAAACACAATTCTTCAAAGTGGTGAACAAAAAACCCCCAAAAAAACCCAAACAAACAAACCCAGTAATAAAAACTGTTTAAGACCATGGTAGCACAAAAAATGGCACAACTACCAGATGAACTGGCCCTAAGAAAATTCAGTCTGGAAGTTAAACTAAGCCCAAGTACAAGCAGAATGAGATTATAGAACTATCTCCCATGAACAACAGTGGCCAAAGAAACCCAGAGTAAAAAAATAAATAGTAAACTACCATTTTGCAGATATATTTCTCACAACTTGAAATTAGTTGGTTGTTCATTTTGGTTATGTGTATACTGTAAAACTGTACACCACTGAGAGCATTCCATTATTATTATTTTTATTTTAGTTAAACTCAAACTGTCAAAAAATCTTCACTATTTCTTCTAGTAAGATAGGACAGTACATTAAAGTAAATCCAATTAGAGTATCTTGAACCAAGTGTGAAATTTTTACAGAGTTATTTAATAATTAATCTTAAATATCCCAGCAGGGGAAAAACATTTTTTATTTCCTGACATTTTTTCCACTTTTCTGAAACTTCAGCATCACAGGTTTGTGTCAAACAATAAAGTCTCCTAAACCCTTAGTGCAGGCCTGCAGGCACATTCTTGTACCCAACATAACTCCAGTACTCTGCATATTAATGGCAGTAAATGCATTTCTGTGTATTTCTACAAAAGCCCATAAAAGACAAGACTGCCTTTTCCACCTCATTGCAAGTTCTAGCCTGAGAAGATGAGATGATAAAATCCTCTTTCTCCCACACAGCCTCTTTTTTTTCACTTAGTATTCAGTCTTGCCTTTTCCTCAGTTAGGTATCTGAGAGACCAAAAGAGAATTCTTCCCCTACATAAAGTAACTTCAATTTCAAGTTGCACTCCAATATCAAGGGTGAATTTAATCTTTTCTTCAATGTAGGCAATACTGTCTAGTGTTTCAGCTTTCCTACAAGTTTTTCACTTTGAAGTCTTGAACTATCAACATAAACAACTGAAACCACAATGAAATTCCCAGAGACTGCAGCACGTGAGAATAAAATTGATACTGAAGCAAGTTCATACTGCAAATTCAAGGGGAGCTACTGATCTGGAGCATTATTTGATACTGAAATATGTTCACATTGCAAAGCCAAGGTGAATTACTGATCTGAGCCACTTATGCAAGGCTCCAAGAGGGCTGTGCTTCAGCTGAACTAACTCTGTGTAGACCTGACCAGAGCACATTTATTCCCAACAAACAGCCATGCCTGGTACCTAAATCCCATCTGGAGAGTGCAGTGCATGCAGCAAGCCCAGCTCACCCTGCAGACCCAGCACAGCACTCCACTGCTCCATCTTTGTAAAATATGGCAGCTCATTCTTGTGCAATTTACCACCAAACCAGTTCATAACAAAGAATCTTTCCTTCATCTGCCGAGTGACAACCACTTATATTCCTAAAACCAAGTATTCAATTTCCACAAAGGCAAATAATTTGATAACAGAAACCATCTGTCTGATTTTTCTGTCCAAGCACTCAGACAGCTTTAGCAGTTCAAGAGCTGTCACAGGTATGAAGTTTCACAGCTTAGCAGTTTCACAGGTATGAAGAAAGGAAGGGGGTGGAATTTTTTTTTACTTAAGGACAAGTCTGATGATTAACCTGAGGCACATAAGCCCAGCTCTATTTGGAGTGCAAGAGAGCAGATAGCCAGTCCTAGACACAGAGCCCAGAGAGTTTGGTTCCAAAATCACTTAAGCAGTCATCTAGACAAAATGAAGAGCTCTCAAAGCTGTGAGAGCTGGCTGGCTGTGCTGCTAGCCTTTGGGAAAATTTAACAGGGATTACCTAGAAGGTGATGAAGCTGACAGGACATTTGCATATTTTAACTCATCAGTTTACCATCAAGATGGTTTTCCAAATAGAAGAAATGTAAAGTTTTTACACACAAAGCCTTTAGTTCTTTCTCTCCAAGTTGCAAATGCTGTTTTTGTCAAAAGCTTTCAAAACCTACAGAAAATTAATCCTGAGTTCAAAACACCTATTTAGAAGGTAACACCCTGTTACTATTCACACTTGTTACATTTTCACCATCTCTCAACAAATACAACAAAATTTTCTTAGTCCTTCTCATGGCAATGTAGCTGGAAGCTGAGTCACAGTACCACGATGTGAACAAGTTCCTTAGGAGAAACTCTAAAACACCACTCCCCCTTCTGGTTCTGCAAGCAGACAGCAGTAGTAATTGCTTATTAAATAATTCTAATTAAAACCAAGCAGGTTCATCCTAGATTCCCTCAAGTTAACTCTGATTAGTGGCTTTACACAGACTGTACATCTTTGCTGAAATGATCAAAAGAGAAAATCCCTTTAAGCAGTTACAAAGTACATTCTCCACTCAGAGGCCTAAAAGCCACTTATATTTCACTTAATCCTACCTCTAACATCCAACTTCTGCTGTGTCATTTCTCCTGGCTCTTGCATGTAGTACTTGAGTGCATCTGTCACTGCCAACACCTGCAAGCATGAAACAAGAAGAATTAAAGCAAAAATACTCTTATTCTGCAACGGTTTAATATGAGGAGAACCCTGTATGATATGCATGTTACCAAAACATAGGACACTTCCTAGAGACATTCAGTTGTTCCTTTAAAAAGCTGACTTTGCTCTCAAAACTGAAGAGGATTCTCTTGTCCTCAAAACTCACACAGACTAACACATTCTAGTTGCAAGGAAACAAACAACTTTTCAACTCTAACTAGTGGGTAACCACACTCCCTTTTGTCAAACCTTCTTATACCAAGTAGGTTTTAAGATAAACCACAGCATTTCACATACTCTTGTGACTTTTTCCTCTCAGGTTAATCCTTCACATTTATCCCTTTCAAGCATTCTGCTACAGAAGTAGATTTCTCATTTAAGATACATTGTCTTGTAGGATATATTGCCCTTACTCAAATGCTTTCCTTCATTTGGCAAATTGCTAGAATTCCGGGGGAAAAAAGAAAATCACTCACACAAAATGCAACAGCTGGTCTAAACACAAGGCACTTAGACACCCTATCACATTCTAAAAATAGAAGCATTTCAATATAATTATTGCACATTTTCTGCAGTGGAAATATAGCTGGTGTGCCATTAGTTACAACCCATGGAGTCAGACTGGAAATTCTGAACCAATGCAGAGACTTGCCTCTGTCAGTGAGGCAAACCAACCTCAATTCTACATTGCAAGTCATCTTTCAGCAACACCAGCAAAGAAAGGATTTTTCATCTAAAAGTCATACCTGTCTCAAGTAAATAGTCTAGAACAACAGAGAATTATAGAAAGTAAAAACTAACCATCCATCTATCTGATTAGACCACAGGAGTCTTTATAGTTTATCAAAGGTATTTTTCTAGTTCAGTTTGAAAATCTTACTCCTAACTGCAAAATCCATCAGTGTTCTGTGAACCCAGCCTGACTGAGAAGGCAGCCAGGGCAGCTTCTTCCCTCTTGGAACATCTTCTGGTCTTTGACAAAGAACTTGTTGTGCCTCAGGTGGACGCAACGCACGCACAAAGACTTGTCTGAGGCAAAGCAAGGAGGAAAAGAAAGATGCACACCAAGAAGATACAAATGTAGAATGGCCTGTAGAAATACCCATCATTGCTCTCCTGCTCTTGTAAGGCAATGCAACAGAATCTGGATCAGGCTCAAAGAGCAGCTGTTCTTACACAGGTATTTTTTTCCCTAAATCAGTGTTTTCTGGAGGATACTACTGAAAGTGAAAGCAATCAAATGAAAAGTATCAGATTGGTGTATTAAATTACGACTTAAATTTACATTAAAACAGTTAAGGAAGCAGAAGCTTCTGAATTTTCTGTATTGTCCTTCAACAGTCTTTTATGACAAAGACAGATTTAAGGAATGTGGAATGACAAAGTAGAAAAAAGTGAAATTTCCTCTCAGACAAGAGTGTCAGCAGAGCTGTTACTCAGCCACACCAGCTTACATCTCTTCTTCTCCACCCCTGACACAGAGCATTTTAATTTGCAAGCAAACACAAGGCAGAATCAGTTTTAAAACAAACAAAAACCCCCACAAGCATTTTTTTCAAGTTTCTACTCAAATGATTCCATAGCAGTAAGTCACTTCATACAAGTCTTTGACACCTGCCATAAACTAAATGCTAAAATACACTTGGATCACAAAAACTCTGGCACATTTTACACTGCATTTTGCAGTGAAGAGCTCCCCTTCCTAAAACTGGGATCTCTCATAACCACATAAGAGATGAGATTGGTTATACAAGGAACCTCACATGGAAAAAAGAACATGAGAACATTCCCCCCAAGACTAGACATGGAGATTAAGTGTGTCTGAATTGACAGGAACATACTAATTTATGCCACATACATTGAGCCATCTTTCATTATTCCAAAATTCAGCTAGTAGGACATAGACACTGGATACACATCTTACAAACAAAGCCATATTGTAGTCTAGATTTAAAAAAAAAAACTTGAGACACATGTCAAGACAAAAAGCAATTAATCTCATTAGATATGTTCTTCAGATAGTTATTATATAACAAGCTCTTGTCATCATGTCAAATGCTGAAAAGACTGATCTGAATAAAATGTGAGCTTTTTAAATAGCAAAAAAACTGTTTCACTTATGTTTCATTTCTTGATTGTGTTGCAAAAAGCAGAAGTACTACATGAGGTGTGTACACACATCTGAAGCTATTTGGCTTGAGTACTGAAACTTAACAATGCTAAAAACCTGAAAAGTTGTGTTTAATGACCTCTTTGAAGCTCACAGTGGCTGCTTTTCATGAATTGTTAATTCCCTACATGATTTAGAATACTCTCTCCACATATTAGAAAGCAGCATTGGTTATGTAATAACAATTTATATTGATTACAAATGTCTACATCACCATTCCTATAATTTATGTGACAATGTATATTCTAAGCATTTCTAGCTAGAGATTCTATAAATGCCCTATACACATCCTTTCCTTGAAATGACCAAACCAGCATCCTGTTGTCATAGCAGCAAGTTGATTTTTGAAGCCCAGAGCAGGGAGGTGGCTGTGACTGAGCCCAGATAGGTAAAATTACCTCATCCACCCATCTGCTTCTGCCATGGAAAAGCCTGAAGAGTTTCTGTTCCTTCCACACCTCCTGCATCTCAGTCTGATACTTCACATGTCTACAGACTACAGCTACAAAACCAGCATGATCTCAGCTGTGTTCCTTCACTACCAGTTCTTGGAGATACCAATTGGTGGTAAAAAAACCCCAAACATACAAAAAGAATGGAGCTCCCCCAGCCTCTTATTATTCAAAGCACATATTTTTAAGCAAGAATGTATGCACAGTAACTATTTGATATCTATGCTTATACTATAAAAGAGCTAACAAGTTCCAATAAACTCACTATGAACTCTTCTTTTAACTAATCCATCCCAAAAACTCTCCTAACAAACACATTTTCATCATCATTTTGCATTAAATAACAGTTGCCCAAGTCCTCCATCTCCTAATAATGCATACAGATATTAAATTTTTCCTCCACTTGCAAAAAGGACTTGCACATTTTATTACCTAAATATTCACTCCAGTACTCAGATTTGATTTTCAGATAAAGTCTAGCTCATAGAAACAAGGAATACATGTATGTATGTACTAAATAAAAAAAAAAATCTATGTAAAATTCTGTCTTTGCTCCCCTTGTTCTCCTTTCACTGTTTGGATTCTCCCACCTCCCTGGGGCCCATACACACTGCAAGAAAAGTATATCCCAAACAGCCTATAGCCTCAATTTCAGAAAGAGAGGTGTTGGAGAGTGATTTAATTACTGTGAAGATGCTTGGTCCCATTAGAGTGACCCAGAGTACACAAGGAATTTGCACTGTCAACACAGATAAGAAATTTCATCAGCTCTCAATCAGTTAAGATTTCACCTTTGACTTAAATTTCCTTCTGCTCTATTATCACAGCCAAGCATTTTATTCTACAGGGGGTCGAAACCATTCATGCAAATTTAATTTATGGCAATTTAAACTGTGTCAGAAAGTTAATAATGTAGGAATAATGCATGTGTCTCTCACTGAGTTTAATCAGTGCCCATTAAGGTGCCTGTTATTTTGCCTTTTTGTTATTCATGCGTTCTAATCTGAAACCACATTTACATTGAGTGGAAATAAACATACCCAGCTCATCAGAGCTCAAAGTAAAAACCTAACTTGCCCAAAAGACTGATTTTACTGAAGTGATTGTATTTTTCTTAATAGAAGTAGATTACAAAAGTTCCCACACAGATGTAACAATTACAAATATTTGCAAGTGCACTTTGATTCCACCTGCCAAAAAAAATAAACATCACTCAATTGTTTATTTCAGCAAACTCAGGTTCTGAAATACAGTGCATTACAAAATTAGAAGTATTAGCATTAATAGCTGCTAACGAAGGAGAAGAAAATACCACTAAACGTTTTTAACAGTGGGAAGGGAAACAGAGCATTTCAGCGCACAATTGTATTTTCAAAGAGTTTCTTCTAACCCACAATGCCAGAAGCAGCAGATTAACCTACTTTCTGTGGGCACAAGACTAGAATCTATTGCTGAGTGCAGCTGTCAGAACCACCTGCATATCTTTGGCTTCAGTCAAGTCTCAGAAGTAAGCCAAAGGGTGATTTCAGGATGCTGCAGTGTCCATTTTAATTTGTTAGCAAAAAACAAAGTGAAAATATGACCAGTATAAACTGGGAAGGTGGGAAGCTGCTAACCATGTCTGCCTAGAGGCTTTAATTAGACCAAGCTGGTTTAATTTGTGCTTGTCACATTTTTCCAGGATACGCAATGATGTCAGTTTGACCTTTGTTTTCATGTTTGCCTAAAATGGCCTTTCCCACCTGAAGCTGAGCACGTTTGGGTTAGCCAGGGAGCAAGCTGCTACTGCCAAGAGTCAATGGCAAGCAAAGCCAATTGTGTGGGCAAAACCTAAGGCTCACAGGTAAAGCAAAAAAATAAGGTAGAGACTTGCAGGTACCAGCAAACTACCTTCAAACAGTTCAAATGAGTACTGCAAAGTTCAGGTGCTTATCCAGACATCCCCCAAATTTAAACATAGGACAGTAATTAAGCTGACTTTTCCTGAAGGTAATCTATTCAAACTCAGCATTGTCTGCTGCAGTGAGAGAAACCCCACTGGGTTTAGCTATGGACTATCCAGACCCTATCCAGAACACACAAGAAA
>JAWWEY010000036.1:6122011-6230084 GCA_035582745.1 Loriotus luctuosus | reverse complement strand
ATTGTCTGCTGCAGTGAGAGAAACCCCACTGGGTTTAGCTATGGACTATCCAGACCCTATCCAGAACACACAAGAAATACAAGTTACCTTTACAGCATTCAAAAGACTTCCAAATACTGTTTTGTTTCCACTGCTTTGCCCACTGACAACTCAACACAGCAGCCACCAGGCTGAATGGACATGTTCCACAAAACCTTCCACAGCAGACAGGATCTGTTCCTGGGAAAATGCCTTTGTGCATTCTTGGCACACACAGAGAAACAGTAATTTTTTTCTTTTCTGAATCAAGAGTTCATGAACCCTGAGCAAAGAAAAGTTTGGCGGGTTCACATAGCCTGAGTAATAACAGAATATTCTGATAAGAAGAGCTCTGATATTCAAAGCTCAAAAGTTAGAAGAGTAAATAAGTGGGTTCAAAGTTGCCCAGAGAAAGTGAAAACGCTGGAAAAAATATTTGGGATGACAACTAAGTTTATAACTACAGAGAAATATTAGAATGGCTCAGAAAGTAACATTATAAACACTCCCATTAGTTGTTTTTAACATCACACACTACTAGAAATGAAGATTGTTTCAATGGCTATGCCTCAGCTCTTTAAAAATCATGCTGAACCCTGCCCATTTCTTGCCTTGGGGTGTTGTATGCATGACAGGACACAGCTCGAGGTGCTTCCCAAGCAGCTGTAAATGATTCTGTGTGTGCTACACCAGTTCTGCCACGAGAGCCCCCCCAGATGAGATGAACTGCTGAGGAGCTGCTTTCCCTGTGTGCAGCCCTGCTCTGTGTGACAGAACCCTGAGCACAGGTTTGTGATCAGCCTTGTGCTGCAGACACTGAGCCAGCTTTGGGTACCAGCTGAGAGCTAAGAACCAGCACAACAGCTGCTCCTAGTACATATCAAAGTGAGTCATCCTTTTTTAAAACTCTTCAGGAACTTCCCACTAAGAAAATGAAGGCTTGTGTGCTCAGACAAGACGAAGAGCGTTCACACAATCCAGTCTGCCAGCTCCAGTTTGTGAGCAAGCTTTCAACAGGCAACAGCTCTGCAAACCCACATGTCTGTTTCTGTAAGGACAACCTGATTTTAACATTACACACCATTACAGCTCAGCAATCACCTGTCATTGTCTGTATCTTCATGGGAGAGCCACAAAGGGAACATGGAGAGAGCTGATCCCAGCTCTGGATGCACAGCCCTGAGTCCCACAGGACCCAGCACAGGCACCCAGGGGGCAGTGAAAGCTCAGTGCTGAGCCAAGGTAAAGCCACTGCTCCAAACAACCCAGCAGCCTCCTCCCAACAACCAATTCAGAGTCTCAGATTAAAAGCACTGCCTCTGTTACCCTGGCTCTGAAGTAGGACTGCAAATTCAGTACTAAAGACACATTCAGTACCAAAGACACATTTGTTTTGCTTTCTCACACATTTATCTTTATTAACTGGACAAAAAACCCTAATCCACATCAAGTAATTCGGACATGGTACAACCCCAACCCATAAACACACCATGCTGCAGTTCTCTACTGCTGCCATGAAGAAAGCTCAACATTTCAGCCAGATCAGGAACAAGCTATTCAGCATTTACTGATTCTTGTTGATCACCCCTACCTTTTTAAAACAGGTTTATGGGCAATAAAGTTTAAGACATAAGTTCTACTCAGGATTCACATATTTTGTCCCACAGGGCGATATTTCAGTATTTTTAAAGTTGATTCACCTTGCTTCTGAGGCATTTGTCTTCATTTACTCCAACAGGACAGAGAAGCTTTTCATCTGATGCATCTTATTTTTACAGATAAATTTCAAGTGTAAACACAATTTATAATCTGAAAGATGTTAGGAGCTTTCTTATTTGTAACATGAGCACAAAATCCTACCTGAGATTTGTGTTAGGATGCACACATGAAATTGGTTGGTTTGTGCTTTTTTTAATTTGTTTGACAACTTCAAAAAAACCCCAACTGAAAATAATAATTTAAAAATAATTAATTTTGTATTTTGCTTACTTGTGAAATGATTGTTAATTTAGGCACAGAAAAATATTATGTTATTAAAACTGAGACCTGTCTTGGGTGAAATAACTCATCTATTAGCCTGGGATCAAGGCAAGTTAATCCACTCAGCACCATGAAAAAGGCTGCTTCTGCTCCTTATGTTGCATCAGAGTAGTAAAAGGTCTGATAAAGAAAAGATGAATAGGCAGAACAAATAATTTCTCATACAACTTGCTTTTGGCAGCAGAAAGTAATTAATTTAGATAAATTATATCAAGTGTCCTGCATTTTAGATGAGAATTTCATTACAGTAATGATGCTTTGATTAAGGCCCCCTCTAACATGGATTATCTGCAGGAGGAAATGAGCACTTCAGTTCCCCTTTTCTCTTCAGCACCATAACAATCCCTGGCTGTCACCAACTCAGAGGCATTGGCCAAATAAATCTCTGCTCTGACTGAGCCCGTGGAGGTTCTGTGACATTACTCCTGATGTGGTACCACAGAGCATGGCACTCCAACTGACATCTCTGTAGACATTCCTGCCCAAAGAAATTAGACATTAAGACCTTTAATAATGTCACAAAAGCATCATAGTCATAAGAGTTGGTTTGGATGTCACAGGGTTCCTACTTTGAACACTCATAAAAAATTAAACTCTTGCTGAATCAAGACCTCAACTCCATTTCTGGGACGATACCTGCAGAGGAGATGGAGGTATGGCTACAAGAGCCCATTTGTTTTCTGCTTATTTCTCCATATGATTTCTGTCAACAGTGACAGATCCTGGGTATGTTAATGAAAACACAGAGCAACCAACCTCTCTGTGCTTGCTATGGAGGAATTTCCACAACCAGGTTACAAATATACAAAGCTTTATGAACCCAGAATCAATGAATTCAGTCATTTACTGCAAACCCAGTCAGAACAAAGTCACCTAAAAACATGTACATGCCACCCAAAAATCATCAAGTCAGGCCATCAGATCACTGTCCAAAATCCCAGAAAGACACAGTAGCCAGCACTCTGTCGTTCTCTGAAAGCTGATTTGAAAGCAGAAATCATAAGTTTTCAGGTATGCCACCCAACTGAGAGAGTTCCTAGAATGCCAGATGACCTGTAGGTCTGAGGAATAGGGAAAGCAGGTACAGAAAAATATTTTAGAGTATGATAGTCTAAATAGCTCAAGCTAGTTTTCCAGAGGCCTGAGTTTGGTTTTGCCAGAATATCACAACATATAAACCCTGATCATTTGCAGTGGCATTTTCAATCATGATTCATGGAACAATGAAAGAGGTGTCTTTCACTTGTGGTTTCCCAGCCTCCTGAAAGTAGAATTTACCTCCATTCAATCATGTTTGAAAATTAATTTCTTCATAATTCATTTAATTTTCTTACCTTTTTACTAGACCTCCTTCTGCCAAGAAAAAGAAAGCTTGTTCCAGCAACAGTCAATCAATGAGCAGCTAAATTACAAATGTCATTTCCACATCATTGAAATAAACATCTTTCAAAATGTAAACCACCAGCTAATCTAAAATAACTTCATAGAAGAGGGTAAAAAGCAATGTTTTTTAAATGATTGCATCTTCAATTCTGGGGTTTTTTCCTCCCCAATAAAGTGGGAAAAGCCACATTTTAAATAAATACATAAAGACTACCGTGCCATTAAGAAAGCTTTTAATCCCTCAGAAAGATAAAGAGCTATTCTTGCTCCCTACATTTTAAAGGAAAAATGTATTTATTTGGCCACAAACTAATCTATCAAACTCAATCACTCCAATTACAGCTCACATTAGAGGAAATAAACATAACATCCAAAACTGGCTGTTCCATCCAGTTCTGCATCAGCTAAAAGACCTAAAGAGCACTTGGTCTTGAAGAAAATTGTACCTTCATAAAAAAAATGAAACAAAGCCATCAAACTGAACAATAATCTAGATCAATCATATGAGGTAAGAAACAACTTAGGCCAGAAAAACAAAACTAGCTTTAACATAGTTGCTTAAACATTCACAAGAAATGAGGTGCAAAATAGTCAGGGGTTTTTCTTGCTATAAACAAGGAGGCTCCCATTCATCAAGACGTTCCACTGCTCCCATGTAGAGCAAAGACTTCTTGTCCCAGTTTAATTTGAGGGAAAATGGAGAGAAATTACTATTTTCATGCAAATAACTTATCATGAACTTTACCAAATCCCACATCTTTAATGCCTCCTAAAAGTTTTGGCACCATTCCTAACTTCAGTATGGCAAGAATTTCAAACAAGATCAGGTCTATCAGCAGGAAGCAAGAAGTTACACCCCTAAATTTCTACCTGCTTTTAACTGAACTGGTTGTTGCATTTAATTTTAATTCAAGTCAAATAACTAATTTAGAATTGTATCACAATACTATATGAGAGTTGCAGCATTTTCTCTTATCAGCTTTTTACAAATACTCTATGTGTTAAAGAAATAATTCCCACATCACTTAAAATAACTCAGTTCAAGATGACAATAATTCTGCTAGACCATTACAAACCAGATGATTTTGAACACACTTCTCCCTCTCTCCCTGATCCCAAATACAGTTCACATGACTGTTGGGTTTTTTCTTTTAGAGCTCCTTCAAAGACTGCAACTTCAAATGCATTTATGGGAATAAAATTCTGCAGCATGTCCCAGAGCTCCTCAGACAGGTTACTGCATGGCTATGCACACACACAACAGAAGGATATCACTTACATTGAAAAAAAAAAAACCAACAAAAACCATAGAAAATCCAATATATGCATCTTAATAATAGAGATTCTTAGAGGTCTAATAGTTATGGCCAGAATTTGGACAGCAAAGACTTAGGCTATTCCCCCTGTGTTGGTTTTGAACTTCATTTTAAATCAATATTTATATGCCTCAATGCGTGAGGTGAAGGATCCCAGACACCAAGAACTATGAACAAGCACAAGGCCGAGTACAAGCCATTTGTAAATCCTATTCCCAGTTTTGAACAAAGCTAGTTAGGAATTTTTGGGCAGAAAATTAGATGAAACTTAAATACCTTGTAACTTGGGCACTCAAATACCTTTGATTGGAGAAGGAAGAAAAAACATCCCACAGTGTCTTTCACTCCTCATGTTTTCAATGAACTTGTTTTATTTGATACTCAGAGAATTGCAGGGAGATATTTTATCTTGAAAAGATGGAAATTCTACTTAAATTACAGAAGGAAGTAGAAAGAATAAATTCCCCATTGCAAATCCTGGGGCTTCCAAATGCTGAATCAATTAAACCAAAAACTTACAGATTGATATTTCTCAAAATGTTTTTAGTTTTTCCTCTAGTCTTAATTCCATTAATACTTTTTAGTTTCTTCAAAACTGGCTACATTCTCTGTGCCAGTTTTTACTCCCTGCCTTCCCCACCGACGTTCATTGTTAGAAACAATGAGATGAAATTGCTATTGCCATTAAACAAAACTGCTTTCTGTGCTGTAATAATAATTTTTAAATCTCAACAAGACCCTAATTGAATTTGTGCAGTGGAAAAGCACTGATACTTGGAGTATTACTTCTGCAAAAGACCATTATGGCATGCTCAGGCAATAAGAAACACCTTCCCCTTAGATCAGTCTCAAAACAGATTTCACATACTCTAAACATATGAATTATTCAGCGTTCATAATTAGCCTGATAGCCCTGAAACTGATCATTTGATTTATCAGTTGCCACAATGTTCCTCCTACTAAGAAAACGAGGGGACACATGTCTTCAAATGTCCACCTTCCCTATTTATGGAGGAATTACAGTTCTTCTTTGCAGGTTGCCCTGGAATGCATCCAGAGGTCAGCTGTCAGAGGTATAACATTCCTCAGAGTACCAAACTGACAACAAAAAACTACCTAACAGTTCCTTCTGCAGATAATTTATAGTACAACTTGTCCCTGATGCCTTATCAACAATGTTGTCAGAGAGAAATTTAAAAAAATTTTAAAATAATTTAAGCTATTGTTTTACCTGTCATCACATTCTAAGAACAGAGGAATTGGGAAAAGCTGTTACTACATATTGAAGACTAAGTATCAGTTTACATTTGCTGTCTCCTCCAGAGACTGCCAGTGATTGACCAGACTGACCCAAGGGAAGAGCTGACACCTTTCCTAAAAATCCATAAGCAATTAATTAGTGGAGCCTGAAATCACTACACTTAGCCTCTCAATTTAGGTCCAAAATAAAACCTTAACTTGGGAATGTCAGATTCCTTCAGTTATCTGCATCTTTCTTCAGGAAAAAGAAAAAAATTCCAATTTTTTTTCCAACACTTGCAACGTTAGAGTAACTTGACTCATCATAAGTGTTCAGTTTGTACAATTAATCAGAAATGTTTTATCATCCAGTAACACCTTCCCCCAGGAAGCAGTACATGCACCAAGTGTGGGGCTGTGTTCATAAACAGCTTGAGCAGCACAGACTGTGGTGTTGAGACTGAGGGATGTGATTAGAGGAGATGGGGCATGAGCACATCCTGCTCCAGCAATTCCCCCACTCCCCCTAACCTGGCAGAGCATTACCAGTTGCATTTGGAAACCCACAAAAAAGCAACCACTAAAAGAAGTTGCCTGGGCACTGGTTGGGCATGGCAGACCCCTTGCATTTACCTACACAGACCAGTTCCATGTGGCTGGTGTTTTGACAGTGTCTGTCAGTGGGAGCTCTTGAAATGTTCTTCAAGCCATGTGTGACACTTGTGCAGCAGTAGGAACAATATAGGCTTTGATATTAGATATTGATCTGCAAATGTTGAAACACAAAAATATTTTTATTTTACTCTCACTGTGCCCTCAAGATATGGTAATAAAACATAGATCATCCCATTCCCCAAGATTCGGTAATAAAACCTAGATCACTGTGCTGTAAGTCTGTTCCAGGAAGAAACACTGGAATTAACATTAAGACAAGTTGGAATATTGGAACCATATTTTAATTTTATGTGCCTCTTAATTTGAACTTACATAGAAACAGTAGACTGAAAGGATTAAAAACTCATTAAAAATTCAACTACCATTCCCCTACCACCTGCAAACATATAAATAGAAGTCACTTGTTGGCCTTCAACAATCCTCCCATCATCAACATATTCTCAAAGCCAATCATAAGGTACATTATAGTCAATCACCCTTTAATTCTGTCTCCAGAGAGAACAGATCCTTGATCAAATACCAGCCTGTAACCTTCAAAAGGTGAATTCATAAAGCAGGCAATTAAAAAAAAAAAACAGAGGTTTTTAAAGAAGCTGAGCACCAGTGTAACTCCATTTAGTCACTCCACACACAACTTCCTCTCTGAGCTGCCACAGAAATTAGTACAATCCAACTCAAAGCTAATATTCTCTAAGTTGCTGATTACTGACAAACCTTGCCTGCTTTTAGACAAATGAAACATCACACATATCCAAGTCTTCTGTTACTCAGCCCTATACCAGATGTTGCTCTAGTGATTTACAACAGATTGTCCCTTCTACAAGCACAGAACCAAGCATAGGCTTGGGTTGGAATTGCTTTATAATCAATTCCCTGAGTTGCTGCGTCTGCGCATGTGTGCCAAAACATTCAACCTGAACCTGCAGCATCTCTGCTGTCTTCTACCAAGGACCTCTAGGGAAGAATCCAGTTCTTTGCTCAATCATGGCAAATCATTTTGACATTTATGAAGACCTGATATTTTTTAAAGAAACACCATTAAGTGTTTCACTATTAACACCAAAAAATATTTCCTGATCTTTATCAAGATCCTTCATTAGGAAGGAAAAAAAGAAAGAAAAATCTTGAGATTCCATCAAATTTATTAGAAAATTAATAGACCTAAATTTAAGTCTAATCATCTTCACCTGCATTGTTTTGGACATGAGAAAGGTGTTGATAATTCTCAGTAATTAGCAGTGCTTTCCACTCTCCTTATCTTTTGCCAGTGGCTCCCAATAGACACCAGATTTCACACCTTATTTCCTCTGTACCACTCCATTTCAGGTGAGACATTCCATGACTTGTTTTTATTGGCTGTCTGCAGTAAGACACACTACCCAGAGAGACACCCTCCAGTCCTTTGTAAGTAAGACACATTGTTTTTCTCTCACCTGACAAACAGCCACAAAATAAACCTTCTACCAATCTGCTAGTAAAGTTATTTTTGACAAATTCTAAACTATAAAAGGAGTAAGATTTAATCCACAAGGAGTCTGTATATCAGAGAATCATTATAAGTGGAAAATACCTCCAAGATCAAGTCAAATCTTCGCCCGAAATGCTGAAAAAGCATCAGCCTGCCTTCAGCACCTCACAATAAACACAAACACTGACCAAAGGTGGGACTGTAACACCCCACAGCAGAGCATCAGAGAGAGGGCACTGCCAGGGTCGAGGAACTTCAGATGCCAAAACTTCTTCAAGCAAGTTCTCCAAATGGCCCCAATGGGCCAACCTCTAAATGCCACAGAGAAAGTAAAAATATCATCCCCAATTACATAAAAACGAAAAAGAAATGCATTTTGTTAACCTCAGCATGTACTTTTAAGTGAACTTAGAGCTTGAGCCCAGGAAGTTGCCCAGAGTCACACAGAACACACGAGGTAAAAGTTCTTCAAGTCCTAAAAAAAGCTTTGCTGCAAGCCTAACCTCCTTTCCTTCAGTCTCCTTTTTTCCCCTTCCTTTAGTCTCTGAGACATGAGCTGAACTTCTATCCAAACTTAAAAATACTTCAGGCAAGAAAATTACAGAGCTTGCAAGTCGAGGCTGCATTCAGATGGTTATACTGGACTTGAAGTCTTATTTGTCCAACTGGCCAAAACTCAGGGACAGGAAGCAGAATAAGAAGGGACAATCAGCATTTGCAGTGTCCTAGAGTCATCTAAAAAAATAAAGGTGACAATATAGGAGCTAAACAGAATGAGAAATATCATCCTGAGGCTGTCTTTGCTGTGCAAAGTTGGAATCGACATCTGCAACAAAGACTCCCACGAAGTTTCTTAGTTGCTTTTAACTTGTGAACAGCTGTGCAACCTGAACCCACAGCAACAGAACTGCAACAGGGTAACATCACTTAGAGAACTCTGCAGGAGCTGCTTGTAAAGAACAATACAGAAGAATTTTGCATTGTAAAGGCTGTTGGAAAGCCAATAAAGGGGCATTAACTGCCAGAAAGCAATCAGCAATTTCACAAGACAGAAATAATAACACAATGAAGATTAAGTCAAGGGGTTCACAAGACAAAATCAAGTAATCCCACAAGATGTTTGTTAGCATTGTTAATTACTTCCATCAAACAGACCAAGCCCAACAGCAACTACACATCCCAGGAAATGCAGACTGCTAGAATTCAGGGAAAATAGAAGGTACAACTTCATAGTCTAAGTGGGAATAGTTGAAGCATTTAGAAACTACCAAAAAAGAAAATGAAAATTCTTCCAAAAGTTCAGCTGTAGGAATATTATCTGTATAGATAAATCATGAAGTAAATCACCTTAGTGAATTGTTTATTTCCTACCAGCTGCAGCTAGAACAATTTTCTACATAAAAGACAGAGCAGTCTCTGGACATGAAAATCAGAATAGGTCAAATAAAGTTAAACATATCCACTTAAAAAGATCCATTACAAGTCCTTTTCTTTACAGCATCTCTGAAACATCAGACAGAAGTTTTTATTAAAATCACAATTTTCCCAATAATTATTACAAACACCCCTGTACTCTCATTTTATATTTGTGACCTAAAGTGCTCAGACCCTTAGGAAGTATTTTATAAGAACTAATAGACTGCATAAACGAGCCATAATGGTTCTCATTAATTGGTCATTACAGCCACATTCCATCACTTACCAAATTACATGGCTTTTTTTATTTTTTCCTACTAAAAGACAGATGCACCTTCCTGAGAACTGCCATGCTCCAGTGTTATCACAGTGAAACAGAAAACATTTTTTAAACCCTACACATCAATTTACAAAGAAAACGCTGATATATAATTGCATTAAATTATGATTTAAGCACACAAATTTACCAAGCAGCATTAAGTGGAAAAAAAATTTAAAAATGTCTCCATCATATATTTTCATAGCAGCTTAACTTTTAAAGGTGCTTCAAACAGAAGTAAGGTGAGTTTTGGGTACACTCTCTTCCAGCTCCCTCAGCAGGCACTCTGACCACCCCAGCAGCTGCCAGCTCTGCTCTGACCTCTCACAGACCAGCCCAAAGCCCAGCTGCCCTTCTAATCCTGAGCCACTTTTGTGGCCACAAAAAACCTCATGTTTCCAATGGTGAGAGGAGTTATCAACTCTATGAGAGGGTGAGTAGAGCAAAAAGGGCACTGGCTTCTGTCACAGCTCTGGATTTTTTTAAAAGCAGAAGGGCTGAGTGCAGACCCTGCTCTCCCCAGGCCAGTAAGGTTTGCATTGTTTCTGTCTGGACCTCGACTCCTTCCTTTCCTGCAGGGTTGGCAGCTCCATTTACAGGTGACTGGCAATGAGCAAAAATCAAAGCCTGCAGCTGAAAGCAGCAACCTGCACTGGAGCAATGCCAGGTCTGCCTGCAGCTGGCCAGTGCTGCCCCAGCATTCACACACAGGACACCACCTTCAGCCCACAGGCACAGAAACCTCTCTTTTGTAAGAAAATAAACTGCCATAGCATCTCTCCAACAAGGCAAAGCACCATGAATTACAGGGGTTAACTTTCATACAGGTCTCAGACCTGACATTTTAATTTCCAGTTCATGGACAATTTGCTTAGTTCATTGCCCTTTGTTAGACCCAGACTACAATTTTGCTTTAGCTCAGATTTACTGTAATTCCTTGCATGACTGTAAATTCCATCTCAATGCTGGGCATGGATGCACTTGGACTACAAACACAGAGAAGCAATGAAGTTTCCCAGTCTAAAAGGTATAACACATTCCCTTCTCAGACATCTGTGTGAAGGCTGTTCCATTTGTGTTTTGCAAGACATTCCAGCCCCAGAATGACAGAGGTAGCACTAATCCACACACTAAAAAGTATATTTTTCTCTGTGTTTATTCAGTAACAAGGCAGAATTCTGTTTTCATTATTCCAAGACATGAACTGACAAACAAGTAAAGAAGTGAACCAAATTTTCAGGTGGAAGAATTCCTATAGGGAGTATATTTTTAAAAGAGAGAAACATTTCATAAGAAAGAAAAATAAAAAGAAAACCTATGTAGTAAAGAACAGCCATTAAGAAGAACTCAGTTAAGAACTGTTTCAGCTTGGTTGCTCAGCATAGAACAAAGTGCCCGCTGCAGCACACAAAGTAAAGCCTGACCATTTCTTTTGCCCATATGAAGGGAAAACCAAATTCATACAGAATGGTTGAAGAGGTCCTCTAGAAAAAAAAGTTTCTTTAACAGGCTTATTTGGACCTGCCTGTTGAGCCCTCCTCTAGAACATATCTTAGGTTGGAAGCAGATTTCTGTTGTGGAAGAAGAACAAGATGAAGAATGTCAAGCTTTGCTAACACTTTAATGAAAAATTACCCACTCGAGCTTGTTAGATCTTTTTCCCTTCAATTGAGCTGTGCATTGGGATAATTCCTTGCATAGCTTCCAAAAAAGCTTTTAGTCAGCAGCACTTCTGTCCACCTTAGGGTAAGAAAAGCCTCCTGCCTCCATCTCCCATGGAGCTTTAAAAGCAGGTCTGATTTCTCTTCTTGCAGAGAGCTGCCATTTAACTTTCACTAAAGGCCAGACTAGGGTTAGGTCTGGATCTGTGGCTAGTCAAGGAAAAAAAACAACGCAGGAATGAATAATGTCAGCCTGAGGGAAATGCTAAACAACAAAAACACTGCATCATGCAGCTTTCTTTCCTTCTTCCCAGTGCACCAGCCCCTCTGGAGTTCACTACACTGCAGATCTTTGTTACTGCATCACTTCTTTCCATACTCTCATTCAAGGGGTTATCTGTAGGTTTAGATCACAGTGACCACAGGTTATCACTTGCATTGCTCTGAAGCACCAGAGCAAAGCCTAAGGTGTGTTGTCATAACAGCCCATTCCACAAAACCACCCTCCCTTCTCAAGGGAGGTGACATTTGTGTGACTTGGAAACAAACAGGTCCACGATCCCACTGACAGCTAATCACTAGTGAGAAAAAACAAAGGTTGCCTGAACCAGTTAAGCCAGCTCACCTTAGGGTCAGATGCACAGCAGGGCAAGTGGACCTGAAACCACACAAAAAATCCAACTGGCTTAAATCACTGCAGGCTCACTTTCAGATTCCCTTTGCATGCCTAGACCAACTACAGATTAAGGGTGCAAGTGGCCAGATTATTAGATCCTCATTTCATTCCAAAATTGCATCCCCATTTTATCTCAAAATTAAGTCAGGCCCATGCTTAAAACCTTCAGGTTTTGAAATTCAAGTGATATACTGATATGAGAGCAAGGATGCTGATCTTTTGCTGCATGATTTACATCCAGACAGGACTGCTGTCCCTTATTCTGAGCTCTGAATTCACTCACTTTACTGCAGCCACATAAATTGATTCCCTCTACTGAACTGAACAGTTACTGCTCTGCAGTTCCCAGCCACAGGTTTCCTCTCTCAGATTTCCCTGGTGTATTGAGTGTTCTGCTGAAATATGCAACACCAACTAAATATTTATTTGCAGAGCTGAGTCTAAAAGGGATTTTGGGGGTCTGTCCAGCCTCCTCACCCCCACAAAATGGACTGTGGGAAAAAAAAAAGACTATCCATGGATATGAAACTTTAGAGTCAAGGAACTTTTAGATCCAATCATAGCTGCTAAGACTTTAATCCTCATGTAACCCTAAGATAGATATATAGATATATCTAGGTATATATATAGAGAGAGAGAGAGAAATAATCACTTATATAATTTCAGTAGTACATAAAACCCAGCAAAGTTATTTTAACTGTAAAACAACATAGCCAGGAAACTACTTGCAAATACAGTGTTAAAAGGTCAGGTTCTCCTGTTTCTCTTAAAACTGGTCACTGAGTTTTTTCCTTTTCTCATCTTCATCCAGAAAATTATTACATTTTCCAAAGCATATTCTAAATTTCAGACCTTCACTCTTCTAGGTCCTGCTGATAAAGGTTAAAGATGAATAATCCCCAAACCCTAGAACTGGACCGGACCACATCCTCCTCAGACACCCTTCCACGGAACAATTTCCATTGGACAGAATTTAAAGGCAGTTGTGAGCTTAGTGAACATTGGGGTCATGCTGCACAAGGGAAAATAAAGCTAAGGCTCCTTTAGTGATCCCAGTGGAGCCCCGAAAATCTGCAGGAGGGAAGGTTTGGGTGCTGAGGCAGGGAGAGCATCCCTGCTGCAGCTTTGCCTCCCCAGCCCAGCCAGCAGCCCCTCCTCGCCAGCTAATTGCTGCAGTGAGTCCTGGGGATTAACGAGTGCTGAGGAAATATTGAGGGATGCAAGACTTAAAAGCTGAAGAAAAGAAGTGAAAAATAAAAAAAATTTCTCTTTTCCTCTGCTGCCATCCCCTCTCTGTCGCCCTTAACCCACAGGCTCCCAGCCCGATGGGAGCAGCTGGAATGGTTTCTTGCAGACAGAACAAGATTGCCACCTGCAGGGCTCGGGGACCAGGAAGATGGCCAAGAGCGGCTCGGATCTAAAGAAAAATAAGTACGAAAGAGGTTGTATTTTCCATGAAAATTCACTCCATTTTCTCCTCTTTTCCTTCTCAATACTCCGCTCAGAACATTAATTTACTGTTCTCAAGTGGAGGAAAAGTTAAGGGCTCTGTGCTGTGGCACGGAGAGATAAAATAGACATGATAAAATTCTTCTACATATTCATGCCTCATTTCTTATCATTTTCTTATAGCTCCTGGAGATTGCGATATGCTCTTACCTTTTATTTTTTTATATAATTTTACTTTCCCTGTTCATATTTTGGTAATAAAGCAGAAGCTGAGAACATATCCACCAGGACTCTCACACATGGCAGACAAGATAATAATAAAATTGACTTGGTCCACACTGACTTTTAGAAGGAAAAGAGGTTTTTATTGCTAGTTTTATCTTGGACTAACACTGAAATGATTTTTACAAAAACCATCAGCATGCCTGCTTCTGCAGACAAAAGCCTATCTCAGTGCACACTCAGGGAATACCAATTCCACCAAAGCAGGAAGGGGGAAAAGACACTAGAGATTTGCTTCATATATGCTCTGGTTACTTTGAATGGAAACAAGCTTGGAAAAATCCTTTTATCATTACATTTTTCTCTGTAAGACACTGTAGAAAAAAATGGCAAAGTGATGACCAATATGTGGCTTGGTAGGAAGTATGTAGGAGTCAAAATGGTCAATTCTACACACCTCAAACATAAGGAATAGTTAAATGCTGAACACTTTTCTGCTTCAGGGACCAAGCAAGCTGGAGGAAAAGCCCTTCACAGCAGCAAATCTAATCCTTAAGACAAGAGCTACATTAAGTCATGGCTCGGAGCATATACCGAAGCTCAAGAAAAACAAATGCTACAGGGATACCAATACCCTCTACAAACCAAGCACCACAAATATAAGATTTTCAAAACTAAACTAACTACATTTAACATGATCCAAAACCCTGTAAGGGTAAGCAAGTACACTGCTAATGCATCAAGCAATTTCAAACTCAGCCTGAAGCAAAACCATACCAACAGCTGGTGCTTCTGGATTTACAACAGTACTGTGACTTTCTGGAGACCTGTATTTTCTGTATTTCTATGCTTTATGAAGAAAAGTCAATCAAGCCACAAAACTTACTCCTGGCTACCTCATTAAAATTCCAGAAGCTTGGCAAGTAAATGAAAGCATCTTCATAAGGAACTATTCACTATTCATAGAAGGCAAATCTGAAATCAAGAAATATGGGACAGACATTTAATTGAGTATATTTCCTATTTCCTTTTTCTCTGCTTTTTCAGCTTCTAGCCAACCATTAGGGATTTCAGTAGTTTATCTGGAACACTGAAATAATTTTTTTTTGCTCAACAATAAATCAAGTACCAGAAATCAGTGATACATGAGTAACATGGCCAATAGGATGATGACATGATTTTAAGAAAACAAAGCAAATCAAGTGTACATCAGTATAATACTTTAAGTTTAGATTAAGTCACTGCAAGGATGGATGGAGAGATGCAATTCTAGATTTGGAGAGGGGGAAAAATGGTTTCCTTTAGCAACCTTAGAACTGGGGCATTTTTTTCTGGATATGCTGGCCTGCCTGTTAGTGGCTTGTTAGAAAGTGGTGAAAAGCTCAGTGAAGATTCCATGACTTCCATTCCACACTGACTTAATCTATAGCTTGCTCATTTTCAAATAGATGAATAAACACTTCCATGGACAGGAACAAGACAGGCCTTTCTGAACACAAAGCTTCAGCTGAAATAATTGGTGACTCTGAGCCCTTTTCAGTCTTTACAGTTTTATCTAGAAATAAAAGCAGAGAAGATTTCTTTTAAACAGCAGGGGCAAAAAGATTCTCACCAGCAGAGTAGGAGCCTTTCTAAAAGAAAAAAACATGAACTGAGCAGTGTCAGTGTCAAGAGTGAAACCAGACTGGCAAGAAGTCACCTGAAATGAGCTCTGTGTCAGCATATAAACCATTGCTGTTTATTCTGTGTGAGTGAAAATTTATTCCTGTTCTTCTTCAGCCACCATCCACATTCTGAAGCAGAAAGGACAGACACTAATCAAAGGCACAAGCAGAAATAAGGTGAAAAGAGAAGTATCAAGTGATTGCTACTAGGAATAGCAAACAGATTCACAACACATTAATAGGAGACAAGCCTGATCAGAGCCAGGCACACAGATGGGCAGCAAACCCATCCCACAGCCACAGCAGCAGATGGACAAAACAAGAGACAGCACAGAGCCCTGAAACTAGAAAAGTCATGGTACTTTGAGTTCTCAAAAAATACTACATTTTTTTTAGAGCAAGGTAATATTATGCTGAGAGGGATTGAGAAAATCCTAAGAGGGAAGAAATGTGGGGGTTTTTTTGACTGAAAAGCAGAAAAAAATGGGAGACCTTAACTGCAATCCCTGTGCCTTGAACAACTTCCTCCTTCTAAATGCTGGGAATTGTCAATAGCAAGCAACATCTTATGAGAGGAGAAGCAAACATTAGTACTTTGTTCTCCAGTAAAGAGGGCAAAGTATGCAAGAGCTCCTAAACAGATTAGATTGAAATACCTTTGCTTATTCTCAAGCATTACCTGGGACCAGGTTTCCCTGCAGTCACCATGAACAAGATGATTCTAAGCCCAAACACAGCACATGGCCCAGATTGCTTGTGAACATCCAAAGACAATCCCAGAACCTGGGGTGTGCCCCAGCTGTGGGCTCCCAGCACAGACTCCCCTAGCAGCCATCCTGCAGTCCCCCTTCACCCATAACAGCTCCAGTCAACCACATTATATGTGATTCATATTTAACCATTACAGCAACTTCACAGCTCTTTAATTTTGCAGTGTTTATCAGAAAAACATGTCAAAATACCCAGGAATAACAGGAGCACAGGCTGAGACACAGACTGGGTAATAGTTAATACTTGGACAAAAGCATGACCCTCCTTTCACCCTAGATAATTCCCAAGTATTTTTTGTAAAACTGCCTTACATAATAATGCATAAAGAATAAATTTATTTCATCTACTTTTCTCCTTTTACCAGGAAGGAAGCAAAAAATTACACACAGAGTTCTATTTCTAGTTTCCTTTCAGAATATCAGGGACCTTTGCTCTTTTCTCAAGAGCCATAGCTGGAAATAATGAGGAGGGATCAAGGGCCACAGCAGTTAGTTACAGCTGGTAAAGCAGTCCCATGAATGTCAAATCTGTGCAAGGCCTGTGTTCTTTGCTCACAAAGGGTGCATAACAGATTTATGAACTTTGCAGTCCCACGAGAGGCTCTCACCTGCCTCTGCTTGACAACTGCTTTCATTTCCTCAGCACTGGCTTGCTTGGCCTCTCAGTTCCTATTACCAACTGCTCCCTACATCTCAGGCTGCAGAACACAGGGCAGGAAAATAAAGAAAACAAGAAATCAAATGTTCCTTGCTTACAGGTAGCCAGCTGCCTTCTCTTCTCCATATCCAAGGCTTCTGACCACCACATTTTTCATTAAATGTATTGACATTCCTGCTCAGCTGAGGTTAATAGTATTTCCATCAAAGAACTTCACATCTGCCTCCTAATAAATCCCAGAAGAGAGACTAAGTAAGCACTATATCCCATCACAAAACCATCTTTGCACACATGGTGAGAGTCTGATGTGCTTTTTGTTCTGAGGCACCCAACACCACACACAGTACTCAGGGTTGGGTCACAGCAGTGCAGAGTGGGACAAGCTACATGTTAGAACTTCACATCGTGTCTGCTTCCAGAATAACATACTGTCTTCGAGACACATCCATTTTCTCTGTATAAAAGAAAATTGTAAAATGCAAATTTCAGATGAAAAACCACATTATTAGGATGCTTACAGCAACATCTTCTAGACAACCTGCATAATCGGGAACAAGGCCCAAAAGGCACAGATGCCTTCCTAAAATTATATTCAACCAAAAGTTTTGCTCATTATGTCAAGTTTGATCATAATTAAAACTTGCTGGCACTGCAGGCTGAGAAATCCAAATTACCTTAACTAGCTATGAGTCAAACTGACCTCAGCTTCATGGCTAGAGCTGCCAAGCGACCCTGGCCACACAAGCAAACAATACCCACAATCAGAGATCAAAGTCTACTACACCTTCCAAGGAAGGGGAGATGGTCAGCAATAAATGATTCATCCTACAACAGAGCACAGGTGATACACAGGATGACATCAGCTGCCTTGCTGCAATGTATTTTCTTGCAAACATTCTACCTGTTGTCCTAGATTTTATCAGTCTAAATACCATGACAACCTTGTAGCCTTGTACTGACAGAAATCCTTCCTACCACATCAGCATTTTACATAATGTATTTTTAATTCAGAGTATAATATCAAATCATATGGGGAAACCCTGCTCAGCTTTAATCTTTTCTGTGAATAATTAGCAACTTGACAACAAAGGACGCTCGGTTCTCTCTGGATTGACATGTACTCCAGCTTAAAGACATCTGCATTTTCACCAAGGGCCTTGGTAATACTCTGTTAACTGAATTTGTTTTTTCAAGCTGAAAAGGAAAGTGAAGTTTCAAGGATGAATCCAGGCCCAGTTCAAACCATGTTAATTTCCCACTACATCAGATTTGTTCGGCTTCCTGACATCCAACTGTAACACTCTTGACACAGAAGCAGAGCTGGAAATAACTAGCAGGCACCAACATCTATAGAAAACTTATATTATTAACTTTATAGTTAACTGCTGTTGATTTTAGGACACTGTGCAGACAACTGCACTTCTATGAAAGGCAGCTACTCTGCCCAGACATCACCAGGGCACAGGTTTAGTGTATGCTGAATTCTTCTGGCAGATCTGAATGGCATCTCTAGAGAACCCACCACTAGCAGGATTTAAAAGTTCTCATTTGCCGTTCCTTACATGAAGTCTGGATTGAAAAATATGTCAGTGACTCTTGATGGGGATGCCTTACACCTCTTTTTAATTTATAGCATTTTTCTTCCTTGTCCAGCAAAAAGGGAAAGCTCCATCTTCTAGTGTTGTCCAAGAAAATTACATGAACCACAGTTACCATATAAACCACATATTAAACATAAACTCTCATAGCTGGGGCAAACAACCCAAACCTCTGCAAAGTGCTTGTGCACCCAGAAGGACACAAAGTTCAAGAGAAGCCCCTCAAGACTCACCAAAGAGTTCCAAGTTTAACACATTTTATCATAGTGTTATCATAGACTCTTTGAGAAATCCAAATTCCTACTTGGCAGGTAGGTACCATCCCAATGGCCTGAAAAGCATCAATTGAGTCATTAGTCTCTTACAACAACCAAGCCTGAAAACACACATTTTAATATTTTTAGAATTTCCTTCTTTCCTAGAGGGAAAAAAAAAAAAAACAACAAAACCAGAATCAGTCCTGGATAAAGAAAAGGTTCAGAATCACTGCCATGCAGGCTCTTGTTACACAGCTATGGCAGGGAAGCAGTGAAAGAATTTTGGTTGACTGGCTTCAGGTGGGGTTCTAAACTGAGAGCCATTTCATGATGTGATAACAAAAAAAATTGATAGCAGCTCTTAGGACAAGGGGACTTAAAGTCAGGTATAATTTAAAATAGCTGTCCATACAAAGAATACAAAGGAAAAGAACCCCAAATTTTCTCTCTAACGTGGTATAAAAATAGGAAAAAGGAGTTTATTTTTTTACTTCTATACTAGCATGCAAGAGTACTGAAAACACAGCAGTAATAACATGCTACAATGCCAATTGGTAAGCAAATTCCTGTGCTTAGGATACACCAGTGATGACTGAATTTCCTCCCCCACCCCTCTGGAAGAAGGCTAAGCTTTGAATAATAATTTTTTAGGCATTAACAGAAGATAGATTCCAAAAATTCCTAGAGGTACTAATAAATTTTCAGATTGTTTGGAGAAACATCAGGAACACTTCATCCCCCTGCATCCCACTCTTCAGCTGGGGTGCCATACAGCCACTGCTCAACAGGCAATAAGGGGAGACATGAAAAATGTAATTCCAGGCAATTATACAGATACCTGAGGCAAGGGAAATGAAACTACCAGAGCTACACTTTGATCAAGTTACAAAGATGCCACCATTGGTAAATGTTTTGTGATAAACGACAAACAGTCTGATGGTCATTCCTTCAGCACCAGCTCCTTGAAAATGTAGGGCAAGATGCAAAAAGAGAATTACAATTGCAAATAGCAGCAGTTACCTGAAAAATGACAAGAGGCAACATACCATGGATCACTATGATGATTCACATTTATGGTGTAATCCAGAAGTTTGAAGATGAAAAATTATAGAAAGACATCTTTTTAATACCCTTTAGCATTCAGTATGCTTACCAAAAGTACAAATAAACAGAACCAAGCTTTCCATTCTCGAATATCTCCTTTAACCTGTGATAGCATAAATTGATTCAAAAGTATTTAAATGAAGAAATAACTATCTAGATTGAAGCACCAATATGAAATAATTTCACACACCACACTGTGTTTCTGTAGATGTCTTGCACTGCTCGGTAGATGACATATGAAATTAATTTTCAGACAAATAAGGGAACAATGCAAACACAGTGAGAGAAGGAAAAGAGAACTAACATGTGGTAGCCTGACCTTGTCCTTCCCTTGGCCATGTGTCAGACAACCTTTGTGAAATGCCTGAACTGTTCATGTTACACCTCAGCCTCAATCTCCTTTTCCAATGGTGCATCAGTCAGTATTCGACCTGTAAAAAGACATTGCTGTGTTTCTTCTGATTCTCAAAAAAAAAAAAAAAGCCTAAGAGAGTGAACTTGTCAAGGCTTTTGTGTCATAAACTGCATCTTCCTTAACACTAGCTACTCCAATTTTTCCACTTTTCTTTCCACACATCTAATGCTGTCTTCCTACTTCCTCATTTACAGATTCAAAAGTGGAAATACTTTGTCAGCCTCTACACTGTACAGGCACTTCTAAGCCCTTAATAATTAATTGACATAATTAACATAGAATACTGGGAATTCAGGACAAAATAATGAGAAAAAAATCACTTAGAGACCTTCCTCCCCTTCTTTGCATACACAAAAAAAAGTCAGTTAGAGACCTTCCTCCCCTTCTCCCTTCCATAATTTGATCTCTAATGTGGTTGATTTGTATCTTTAACACACTTAAGATAAATGCTTGCCAAACATAATAACTAACTGTTTTCAAACCTCTTTTACCCATACAAAAAGCTGAAATTTAAATTGCAATCCTTCACTGCTCAGGAACTGCATTTCAACCTTTGCATAAAATAAGCACTCAAAATTGTTCACCACTGCAATTTCTCTTTGGAATACCTAAAATTACCAATATGTCCAATGTCCATCTGAAAGAGCTTAACACACAGCACCTCCTTTGAGAGCAAGGGGCTTCACCTGAATTACAGGTTAAAAGAATAAGGACTAACAAAATGTAAGGTAATTTTTGGTGGTGGTTTAGTGTAGGTTTAAGTTAAGCCTTCAGTGAAATTACAGCAAATTTGCACTTAAGTATCAGATCAGAACTTGATCCACTATCTTCTACTGAATTCAAATGAAAGCTTTGTTTCCAAAGATGAGCACACTTACATGCCACATATTCATTAAGTCAGCACCTCACCTACTCCTTCTGATACCATTTTCATTACCAAGATCTTTTCAATAAATAGATTACATGTGGACACACAAATCATGTATTCATTCCCAAATCCCTTTAACATTTTAAGTTCCTTAGTTCTGTAGTTATTAGCCACTGATTTGCACTTCCATTACCCCTAGCCTTTGGAGCTCTGGAAACCAAATACAGAATTTCTACTGCCTATCCTACTACTTTTACTGCTGAAATAATGAAACCTTATATAAGTTAATAATTTCATTATAAAAGTTTATTTCACTATATCTTCCAGAAAAGCCATTCAAGAAAGAAATATGCAGTCAATTATCCAATAGAATGAAGTGGTAATGCTAATTACCAAGTTAATGTTCAATTAGATTTAACAAAAATACTGCTGGGAACTTGAGAAGAGCCATAATACTGATGGCTCTTTATTAATAGAATGATAACATACAACAAAGCAAAACCTGCCAGCAACGAGATGTCAGACTATAAAAGAGTCCCAAGAACAGATGACTTTTCCTGAGATTTAAGCTTCCTACAATCCTCACAGCTCCTTAGGGAGCCATGTCAATTATACCATCATCAATGCAAATGGCATTTTAAAGAGTCTCTGCAACGAGCAGGGAATGCAAATGCTGATCAGAGGTGCTGGTGTTCAGCCCATTTCTCCCAAAAGCTCTGGCACCTCTTGTGTGGGTGTCTGCTCACTTGGTTCTGATTGTGTCATTTTCTGATGAGCCACTGGTGCCCCCTCTGTTTTTGTCAGTCAAACATCACTGTTGAGAAAGGCTCATTTTCCACCATCAGAGCAGTGTGGAACGCACCAGTGGCAGCAGCAAGATGAACTCCTGCACACAGAGTGTGCTACTGTGAAGTCTGCTGGCTTTTGTGCTTGATAGGCTGCTCTTATTAAGATAAAATGTTTTTAAGGAGCCACCATAAATAGAAAAGTAACAAAAAAAACAAGAGTCAGAGTATGAAAACACTTAATATTGCTACATGGTATGAGTAGGAAACCAAACTCTGCCTGAAATTTAATTACCACTATTCAAAAAAAAATAAATAAATAACCCAAAATGCTCATTTTCAAAGGGCATTTGATCTGCATCCTCTTGATGCTCTACTCAGCATATAACAAGGCTCTTCTGGGAATAGATGCAAACAAGCAAAAGAAGTAGCCTTACAAGTCAAAAGGAAAACCCAGTACTAATGAAAGAAACTAGCATATAAATCTGAAAATAAATTAGAACCCAGCCAGCTACCACACTGCAAAAGCATTCACATGTGATATATCCATTTCACATTTACTGATCAAGCAAAAGCCAAATAAATTCTACATTTCCTGTGTTGAGAAATTGTAATGTTTACCCCAAATGCTGCAGCAATCCCTTTTGCCTTCATCAAAATTTTGGTTTTGAATAATGTAGATTTTCAATGTAGTTCAGTTAACCAGGATTAGAAGATATTTTCCAAATTACTTGTATCTAATGACTAATGTTTTTTCTTGAAGTTTATTTCTAATATCGGTTCACCAATGGACAAAGTTGAAGGCATTTTGATAAAACACAGATTTGCACAAGAGAATCAACAGCAAAAATAGAAAGAACTGAAAGAAGAAATATGGGAGACAGGTGGACTAAGCATTTAATTAATTTTACATAAAGCAGAAAGAGGCTTTTGAACTGAGCAGAGTTAGGAGATGCACAGATATACCCAAATCTAACACTGGCTTTTTACTTAATGGCTACTCCCTTTTGATCTGAGCTTTAGCCACTCCTGGATGTATCTCAAGACTGCTTAGGGTTGAAGGCCATGGTGGGGAGAGAGGGAAGACAAAAGGGAGTGACTTACATCCCAACATACTCACAGAGCAAGTGTCATGTGCAGGATGAGGTGTGAGGTCCCTGCAACACCCATCTCCCCTGGGGTTTTCTGGCTCTTTATCGGGAAAGACACTAAGGAGTTCTAGCTCAAGGACTGTTGAACAAAAATAGAATAGGGCACAGGAAGGTGAACTTTCAGGGGATGCTTTACCTTGCAGAAAGCCATCCCATGCACACCTTTTCACAACACAGAATAAGGTGCTCGTGCTTTACCCACATAACACATATTAAGTTCATGTAACTATCTAGGAACAAATTGCAAGCTTTTTTTCCCTTTTTTTTCTAGCATGCACAGCTAGCCAATGAAGTAGCTTAGTTTAAAAATGCTCATGTCTTCTAATAACTCTGCCTCTTGAATAAAACTATGAAACTAATATAGTGGTAATCTCCCTTCTGTAAGGAATTCTGTCCTGGGAAATACAACATTTTCCTAGAATGAACTGAGCACCATTTTTGATCTTGTTAACAGTTCCTCTGCTTTCAGCAGCAAGGTCTGATAGTTCCATCCATCAGCAGCACTGAATAAACAGAACAAGCATCAAGGGCTGCACTCCCCATACAGCAGAAGAAAACTCATTTCACAGGAAATTCATTTGGCATTTTCCCCCTGCTGGCCCAGCCCCAAAGGTAAACTCTCCAGCCCCTCTGGCACACACTTAACTATAGAACTCACCAATTCCTACATGAAGCTAAGACATTGTTCTTGTCTGCACAATGTGACAGCAATGGTCACTGCTCACAGTCACACACCAAAGTCTCACTTGGATGTCCAGGTGGACATGTGCCAGGGCAGCCTCAGTCAGATTCACCAGTTCATAGAAATCTGTACCCTACAGAACTATTTTAGTTCCCACACAAAGGATTTTATTGGACTGTGATACCATTAGGTATAGAATCATTTTTATGTATATACCAATATTTGCCATTACCAAATGCAAGTTAATT
Source organism: Loriotus luctuosus (assembly GCA_035582745.1). Classification (NCBI taxonomy): domain Eukaryota; kingdom Metazoa; phylum Chordata; class Aves; order Passeriformes; family Thraupidae; genus Loriotus; species Loriotus luctuosus. Next base: position 6,206,002 of record JAWWEY010000036.1, on the reverse strand, counting down.
TGGGGAGGTTTTAGAGTATCTACATAGTATTTCTAAAGGGGTTTAATCTTTTCATCAGGATTTGTAAAGGAAGAAAACAGGTTGAAATTGTACCTAGCTCTCCTGTATTTACAAACAAGGAAAACTATTCTACAATCACTCCCATTTTTTAAAATCCCAAGCGCAGAAACTTCACCAGAAGTCATATGAAGTGAACTTTGAAAGTCCTCCATGGAACAGGAATCCCTGCTGCAGATAACTGATTTTAAATTAGTGAGATAATCCCTATTTTTAATTTGGTATTTCAGTAAAGGTTTCCATCGATCTCAGTTTTCCAAGTGCACTTGAAAGCTTCTAAGTAACAGCAGTAGGCCGATTTTTAATTTTGCTTTCACACCACTTGATTGGATTCAAATTCTGTGAGGCAAAATGATATTTGGCAGCAAATGACACAAGATGCCACTTGGCATCGTATTCTGATTTTTAAGCAGAAACTGTTGGAATGCTTAAAATAATTTCCTTGTCTTACTATAGAGTATCTGAAATACGGGTCTAATTTATTAATGACTTCAATGTCAAACAGAGGAAGCCAGCACACTAAAACCTCCTTTTTCTGTAAATTGGAAGGATATTGATTAGATTAACTGGGGGAAAGTTCAAAATATTGCATAAAATGTATGAAAAATACAACCTACTACATAATCAAGAAATGCTACAGACAAATAGAGACTTTACAATCCAAGGACTCATGATGGTCAGTTCAGGAGTTACATGTTTATTTTACAGATCACTGCAACCTCAAAACAGAATTTGATCAACCTATGGTTACATCATGAACACCACTTAAATCAGAATATTTGACTTCATTACATTCAGCCCACAAACAGTTATTCAATCTCAGTTGAGCTGCACTGCCACTGAGTACTACAAATATTATTTTCACGCCTCCCCCATTCACATCCCACTACTCTTTGTTACCCTCTCTCATCTCAGTGACTTTGCCATTTGTATGGCAATTTCCTCTAATAGCTTTACTCAGATTCCAAATGGAGCAAAATGCTGAACAAAGCAGAACAAGTAATTCAAGCACCTTTAAGAGGACTACAGAGCCCTTTAGCAAGCATTAGATAAGCTTCTGAACAAACAGTATTTATTTTGCAAATTATCCCTAAGGTCACTGAATTCCACAACACCCAGAAGCAAACCCAACAAAGAGGAATACACAAGGAACACTTTTACTGTTGGGGAAAACCTCATCTAGTTGGGATACACAAGAAGACTTAGATAAATGGAGTTTAATGCTTTAAAGTAGCACTAATTTTTACTAATGCTTGCTTCTGGTAATCAAGAAGCTTATCAGAAAGAAAAAAAAACAGTACAAAGCAGTGACAACACATCTCCCAGAGTTCCTCTGGTACTCCAGGGAAGGATCCATCACTAGAAACCCACATTACACAAAGTAGGACTGTTTAACATCTCTTGATATTCACACAACACAGTGGTCAAAGGGTACAGTTTTCCACATCTGTTTATAGCCAGCATAGACTGGCTAAATAGATATTATTGAAGACAAGACCTTTCAAAAGCAGTAATGGAGTTCAGTTATGAAGCTCTAGAAGGACACAATGTTAGTGCATTCCTCTGGTTCATCAGGGATTTAAACAATGGATTCATCAGGGCTTTCAATCTCTACTGCAGAAATGCCTCAATTGCCAAGGCTTCAAGCCAAGTCCCCCATAACTGGAACTGCAGGAGTAGGAAATATGTACTGATGATGGTTGGGGTCCAACCTCCAAGTTCTCACCAGAAGCAACATCGCAACTATTTCAAACCAAACCTTCTCTTGAAATTGGCCTATCATAACAAAAGTGTTTTGTCAGAAATATCTTAACCAGCTCTCATTCACCAGTTAAGGATTTAGTCTCACAGAGGCAGATTATTTTGTTCTACTTCTCTTCCACAGAGCTTCAGTAAGAACATCCCTGGTTCACTCAGGCAGTTCAAGACTAACACACCTTCCACACAGCTGCCTCAATTCAGCCACACATTTGAGCATTAAGCATGTTCACATGAAAGAGTGAGAAACAAGAGCCTAGTACTTGTTGAGTTTATAGACAAAAAGCAAGATTTCTTTTTCATAGCTGAACTGTCAAGAAACATAGATTTAGGAGCTTGAACATCACCAAATAAGCAGTGGGAATGAAAACACACCATCCGTTCAGACTTGCCAAACATCAGCTTCATTTGTGATTCTAAGTTATAAATCTTTGATAGTTTGGGGCTGTGGAAGTGTCCAGACTGTAGTGAAACATTGACTCATGCAAACAAAGCATAAAGAAAACAAATAAAAAAAACCTCAAACAACAAACCCTTGTTCCTACAAGTGACTGGGATCCCACTTAACTCAGCCTGCGAGGTGTGGAACAGGAGCTGTTTTCCACATGAGAAGCTCTCAAAGTTACACTGCAATGTTTGCTGCTGCATCAAAACCCCTTGCCCTGCTCCTTGCATTCAAAAGAGATGTAAGAGTATTATTCATCCACTCCAGGGTTTGCCCAAGAGTATTGAGAAGTCCCTTAGGTTCATCTCCTGTAATTATCCTTTTGAGCCCTGAGCAGAAGTCCTGGCTCAGACACACTGTGTTGAGAAACACATTAAAGAGAAACTTGGAATAACTGTGGAGGGAACAAGTGCAAAACAGTCCCTATGTGATTTTACATTCTCTTACTCTAGAGCAAGGGCCTGTCTGCTTCTGTGTCTCAGGAAAAATCCTACAAAGTCCACAGTACTCCAACCAAGAAACAGCAGACTTGAGTTTTATCATTTTTCCCAGAACGCCATCAAAAAGACACAAAGAAAACATGGCCATTCACACACTTACAGAGCTTGTGCCAGAAGGAGCTTTCAAAATGTTACATTTCAGAGTGCTAAAATGATTGTTCACAGAAACAAAGCCAAGCAACAGAGGCACAGAGCTCAGATGAGCCAGCACTGGAGCTGAGCAGGAACCCAATATTTCATCACATTCCCACTCTGACTTTTGCCTCAAAAGACTTCTTGTCCTCAGTCCAGCTCCCACTGCTGCCAGCCTCTCCACTGATTTCAGCAAAGGTTGATTGGGCCTCGGGGCTTAAGTTTCAGACATGCTGGATGTGTGCTGACCTCAGCTGTCATGGTGAATGCTCAGCAACACATCTGGGAGAGCAATTCCTCTGCATGCAAAACAATTCTAGTCACATCATCACCCCACAGGAGTTACAAAAGCATAGAACTACTTCATCAAGAAAGACAGCCCTGAGAAGGATGGTGACAGAGAACTCCAACAAATCAGTCAAGAAAACTAAGCAAAGGTGCAGACTTGCAGAAGGTTTCAGAAACCAGTAAAACTCTTCTCTATAAAGTGAAGTATTCAGTAAACTTTGAACTATAAACCAAAGCATTCTATAATCTGAAACATCATGAATGAAGATATGGGAATTTCAGCATAACTTAAAAGCCAATGCAGTTCTGCATGACTTGCAGTAAAACTTCTTCTTTCTTCCCCTGGTTTATAGGAATAATAAACCACAATTTACATTTTCTTCTCCAGTCAAAGATACCTGTTCTCCATTGAAATTCTTGTTTCCATTAAAGCACAAGTCACTTAAGTACTTAAAATGCACTTCTGCAATATTTTGTTTGCATCTATCCACAACACATTGAACAGCATGTCAGTTTTATCGTTAAAACACTATTTTTAATACCTGAGAAGTTACACAAAGTCATGCAGGAGACCATCCAGAAGGTGGCAGGCACTATAAAAACATTTCTTTCCCATTTCTTAAGTGTAGGCCTTGAGATAGCTGCAATACACAGAGCAACACCACCTCAGAAGGCTTCAAGCATCTGCCTTTTAGTGCTCTTCAGCCCAACCTTTTATCCCCTCCTGCTGATGCCCTGCACCTGTGTGCCCTCTGCTCCCTGTGTGATTGGTCAGTGCCCCTGGGCACTCCCTGGCTCGTTAGCTGCAATAGCATTCACCTGAACACACAGCTGTAGCCAATTAAAGATCAGGTTGGGCCCCAGCCCCACTCCCACTTATTACAAACTGTGTGCCTACATTTATGTACCTCACAGACTCAAACCACAATTTCTAAAGGCTGGGCAGACATGCAGAGAGTTCTGTTCTCCAAACCTACTGGGGAAAAGTAGCTTCCAATGACTGCCTGTTGTAAATAAGTGATTTCTATCACACGGAGAAAATACTTGAGATTTTCTCAACAGTTCAGTAGTTCTCTGTTCAAAGACTTATATTTTTAAGTATAATAAGTAAAATCTCTATCTTCCTTTCTAAATCCTTTTTGCTTGCCCAACATGAATAGACTTTACAATTACAAAGTAAATGCTGTGATGAGTTGGAGCTTAGAACCTCCCTGGAGTACTTTATGAAACCTACTAGCTTTCAGTGCTGTCTCAGAGATCTTCCATGTAAGAGTGATTAAAAAAAAAGAAAAAGAAGTACAGCATGCTTCTGATCAAAGATATTGAATGAGGATTTAGGGATTCACCAAAAAAACTGCTATTTCCCCTTCACTTGTAGATAAGCTTTGACTGGTTACTAGCCATTGAAGCTGGGAGCTCTTGCATTATGTCTGGTCAATGCCTGGTGCAGTGATGCCCTCAGGTATTATTACAAGGGTGGGACTGCAGACATCAGTATCATAGCTCCTGCCTGGATCCTAGGGTGCTCATAACTTTCTATGCCCAGGGAAGAACTGAATATAGGTGCCCAAAATGGTTTCCTTCAGTAAATTCTTCATTATCTATGGCCTGGTTACAAATTGTGCTGTTAGCATTTGGACATGCTGCTGCTTGGCAGAGAATCAGCAATGCAGATTTTGGGTAAAGCTCAGGGTGAAAAGGAATAAAAAGGTAGAGTTGAAAATCTTTGGCAGGGTAGAAATTCCTTACACATTCCCAGCAGCAGGATGGGCCTTCCCTACAATGCACAGCAGCTCTTGACTGAGGCAAACAGGTCCAAGAAGATTTACAGCACTGCAAGCACTGGAAATCACAAATGTAGGCATGAGGTTGAAAAAAAATATTGGACCACGAGAGACAAAAGCAAATGACATTACACCATCCTGACTATCTAGTCCTGCCAGAGGACAGAGTAGTTTAGCACCACAGGACCTTAGAAATTACAGGTTATACTGTTTGTAGCTCACATTAAAAACACTCCGATTATTTCTATTAGCCAGTTTTTCAACTCAGTCTTTTCTTAAGTAAATCAAGACATTAGTTGCTAATGCCAAGTTTACGGAGGTAGCTGTTAACAGTCCTTTGATTTCTGCTTGAAGTTCTAAAATACTTTGTAACAAAACCATACTTTTTTTTATAAGACAAGCAAGAAACACATTTTCTGTTTATCTACTGTGATAAACAAAGCAGTAAATGGTAATTCATATCTTCCTTAAATTATTTTCCTCAGTAGGAACTGAGACACACAAAAAGTGAGCATTGAAAGGAAGAAAAACAAACATCTGAAATGCTGCAGGTCTTTATCTCACAGCAATGATTATGAAGACAGCCTTTATAGGTTTTCCTCTGTCAGTCTGAAAAAAGTTCCACGTTACACTTAAATCAAATCAGATGTAAGAAAAAAGAAAGGTATGCAACACTGAAGTGTAAAGATGCTCATTACCCTGAAAGAAAAATGAAACTGCATAAACCACACATTCTTGTGTCACCAGCCAAAACAATATTATTGATATATATTTTTACATCTGACATTAGCTTGTAATAACATTTTCAAATAATAGTTCTTTCCTATTGATTTTCTGTGCAATCCATTAGAGAGAATGCTATCACCTTTGAGTCAGCTACAGGGTTTTAACCTTCCAAGAAGTCTGGGAACACAAATATGACAGTTTTTCTGAGCAGCATTGATTGCTGCATATTTTAAGTTATTCTGTAGAGGAATACCAGAAAAATAGCTTCTAGATGCATAATGTATAAGCTCATTTACAGGAAGCAAGGAACAAATCAAAAAGGGAGAAGTGACACCTAAGAAACTGATAGAAGCAACAGCAATTTTGTCAAGACAGATAACAATATGGAAATTTAACCTTACGGAAAAACTCTCTTTATTCAAAGCAGGCATTTTGACAAACAGCCTTTTAATTTGCAAGCTGTGCTTCCCAAAGGTAATGAAGAATACCCAAAATGAAAAGGAAGAGCATTGCCCCTTGTCTCTGAGACATCAGCACACAACCTGTCAAAGCTCCAAAACATAGATTTCCCTCCCACAAACATCCAGTGCACATGGAGACAGCACTAGGCTTCCTGGCCAATACACATATTCACAAACCTCATGATAAATGTGAAATAGAAGGTTTGCAAACACAATGCTGCCATAATTCTCCATGCTTCTGCAGTTCCTTGGACCTAGGCTTGTGCTAGATTCAGATCAGTAGCCAACTGATCTGTAAATGCCTCCTAGGGAAGGGATTCCCAAGCCAAGGTCAGAATCAATTTTATTTCACAGCTTTAACCTGAAAACCATACTATGTTACAACATAATAAACATCCAGCCAGGAGTCCATAAATATTTAACTAATCAGTATTGGTTTTGTTTCAGGCAGCTTGACAATTTAGAGCTGTGTGCTTAATGAAGCACAGGTTCTCCAGGCAGCCACAAGGCTCAGCAGAACACAAGAGGGATGTTTTCCCTGCCCATTTTCTATGAAGTGATTCCCAAACTCCTATCACTGACCACTCTGTTCTAACCATGCATTTACCAGTGACCTCAAAGGAGGAGCCAGTCCCTGTTGGACCCCACTATTTGAGCACAGAAAGTGACCAGCAAGGATGCTTTAACCTCACATTCTTTACAAAGAGAACATCTGCAGAATGCCTGAAGACATGCAGGTGCCAAAATGGCTCCATTCAGCACACAAGGTTTACTTGTACTACAAACAATTCCTGCACAAAAGTGCAAGTTCAGTTGGAAAGTGCCACTTGCTCCTTTTGCAGATTGAGAAGGCAGCAGCCACACAGCACAGCACATTTAGCCTGCAGTTACCCCTTGGACTGCATGCAGACCTACTCCTCCAACATCTTCCTCATCTCACCACAAGTTTGCTGCCTACATACTTTGAAAACATGACTATGTTTTATACAGGTTGAGTTTAGATTCCAAGACCCATCCATGCCATTGCTTACCAGGCATAGAAAGCAGGAAGCATTATTCTCTGGTACAGACTCCACTGGCATACCAGAAGATAAATCCAACAAAAAAAATTTAGCTGGATAAATTTCTTAAATTATAGTGAAAATTATTTGCAAGCAAGGCTAATATGCTTTTTCTTCAGCTTAAAATAAAAGCTTTGCCTAGCAGTTAACACTCAGAACTGAAGTATGGATGTGCTCCCTGTCACCTCAAAGCCAGTGACTCTACCACTTTTCATCAACCAGGGATTAGATATCCATCTTTCACATTGCCCTGGCAAAGCCTTCAGGAAACTCTCATCATGAGCAGCGGTGTTAGCAGGCACATAAATACAAACATCCCACTATTCAACAGCCAGCAGCAGTTGTTCTTGCAAGGAATTACTCTTTCACTTCATTTAATAATCTGCCAAGTCTTCTGCAGACACCTCAGCTCACTGTTCTGCACCATTATTGGCTTGTGACTGCAGAGATTCCAGACTCACTGGAGCACAAGCTTATGTAAAGCTGGGCAGACACAGAGAACAAACAAGAGCAGACTGGACACAATATCAGCAGATTCTCAAAACCATAATACCCAATTACATAATTAATTCTCTTATTCAATCTTGTTCTTTTGCCACTTCAGCAAGCTATCTGTCTAGTTACAATCTTATCTTCATTGCTGCATTAACTGCCCCAAAACCCGTGTCCCTAGATGCCATGTCAAAAAATCCTCAATTGGTAGAGAAGTCACACTTCAAAATACAACATCCATCAAAATGCCTACAACAACATACATTGCTCTCTTGCAAATCCCTTAATATTGCTCAATACTGAAAGCCAATTAAAAAAAGCATGATGGGTCTTATGTTAAGGCAAAGAGAGGAGAAATTACTTATCTCCAACTTCCATAACTGCTGATGCAAAGCAGCCACATGAGGATGTAGCAATTAAAAGTACAAGATTTAAGTGCATGTAAATAGATTTGCTGAGTATCGAGCTTAATGGTAAAATGAAATACTGTGTATGGAAAACAGTCCTTCAGAAAAAATTACTCTTCAATATTGTAAACTTGATGATTTGAAAATCTAGAAAACTTCAGATATATATTTGCAAACTCTATTTGTCAAGTGAGTGCATCTTATTCCCTCCAGCAAGTTGTCCTGATTTTCTTCAAAATTCAAAAATCCTTCTAGGGGGAGGTTAAGTTGAAAGTTCTCTATATAAAAATATCTCCCTTCACATTCTTTTCTCGTATTTCTCAGCCCTGAATTTATAAAAGTAATTCCACAACACTTTCGCTGAAACTCCTAATATAAATACAGCAAATCTCACAGTCTGTAATGAGTGTTACATGAAACATGAGCAGGGACTGTGCTATCTGTGAGCCACCACTGCCCTCATCTGGGAGAAGCTGAATCTCCCATTCTGCCAGGAGAGATTTTAATTTTCCACATGAATGTTTGTATCATTAGTTTTGGTACTACTGATCTGAGAATTCATACTGTCATTTACATCTTCCTTCAAGTTTAAGTGTCCTCTCTCAACGAAGGGATTCCTTTTAGATCCCCTAGCAAGACAAGGAGGAAAACCTGCTAGTACACCTGGGCAAACAAACAATTCAAATCAGCAAACCAAGAAACCCACAGCATTTGCTTCCACATGAGTGGCAACAAGTGATTTCAGTGCTGAATCCACCTACATACAAATGCAAACACCAAATATGCAGTGCAAACAAATCAAAAGCTGAAAACAACTGGGATTCAGATCAAATAGAAAGAGGAAACAACAAAAATAGTGACAATGGGAATAGCTTAAACATGCTCCACTGTTATTCATAAAGCCATAATGACTCAAGGGTGGATGAAAAACCAACCTAAAGGGGGCAGAAGGACAAGAACTGCTATTGAACAAGTATGATTTCCAAAACAGGCAAGGAAATGGAGTCATGACAAGAAAAATTTGATTAACCATAATTTAAACCAAAGCTATGTGTCACCAACAATAAGGAGCCAGATCAGTTTAAACGGGCAGAAAGACACACAGCCTTGACCCACTATGACACAGAAACAGAAAAAACCCAGCTAACCAACCAGCATTATTTTGCTCTCCTCTTAAGTAAATCACAGCCCTATTAGAATAATTTCGCATTTTAAGCAATATTTTGTCTGTTAAAATTTGATTAATAGCAAAAAACTATTTGAAATGCCTCTATTCCACAAAACATACATTCTGTGCCATTTAAGTTGATTTTTAAACACTCCCTCCAGAAGCTGGGGTCAGGATAATATTTTTAAGGAAAATATTTAGTTATCTGTTTAGTCTAAACCAATCCTTGACAGTATCATTAAATATTTGCCTATTTATGCCTTCAATGAACTACTCATTTGGCCCTTTCCACAAAAAAAAAAAGCTAAGTCATCCCTTCTCAGACTGGTAGCCCAGTTCCTAAAACTGGCAGCAAATTCTGAGGCTCACAAGCTGAATTTTAACTGTTCAGTAATCAGTGCTGGTTTCTGAAGAAATTACTTGTCTCAGCTGTTTCAGATCTTGTAGTGGGAGGGTGACACAAGCAGAAGTCAGTGAGGCTGCTCACAAGCATTCCTTTATTTAAGCAAGAAGGAATGTGTTCCATGTTTTCAGAAAACAGCTTTGGCCAGCTGCGAGCAGGTTGCAGGGCACTTAGTCCCCCTACAGGATTACTGAGTACTTCCAGCACTGTTTGAGCCTCCACAAAGTGGTATCAGAGACCACTGACTAAAAAACTTAGAACTCTATATACCATACTTTAAGAAAACTATAAAACTAGTAGAGGCACGTACAGGTCAGGGGCAAGGTGAGAGCAGCACTGAGGGGACTGCAGCATCTCTTTCAATTACCAAATTTCACAGCACCTTTCTCACCCCTATATTAAAAACAAAAAAATAGACTTTCTTCACCCTCCTCTGGGACCTGCTTTTTCTGCAGCACCAGACAAGCAGCACAACAGGGCTCATGTTTCCCTCGGAGACAACACTGTCACTCCAGCTACATTTGTCTGACATTTTACATTCACACATTAGGAGACTATGACTATTTCTGGACTGCAAAATACTATCTGAAGGACAGATAGATTATATACCCTGCATTCTAAAGTGGCAGGTTGCTATGGTTTCCTCCTGCAAGAACAAAATTCACTTCATTAGGTTATCTGAAGATTTCCACTAAAACCAAAAGGGCCCATCAGGGAAGTAGCCTGTCCTTTAATCACAACTCTGCCTTCCTGAACACCAGTCCATTTTTCTTCTGAAACAGATTTTGAAAAGAAGAATGTAGTTCTGCACATGAACTGAAATATCCTGATACTCCATATTCTGAGATGAGCTCTAAGCACAGGGTTGGCACAACAACATGCATCCTGAGTGGAGACTGCAGTACTGTAAACCTATGGTTTAGAAAAAGATATTTAACTCTTGGTTGTTCAAATTACTACTTGAACTACCTAACTCATTTGGTAAATCACATTAGGAATCAGCAGAACCTCTTTTCTTAAAAATAAAACACAGACAACAGGACAAAATATTAATTCTTTAAAAAGACACAAACCCAGCCGAGGCACATTCCCATAACCAGGTGTCACCCTGCTTCTGGAGGTTGTGGCAGGAACAATGTATTCAAGTTACTTTTTTTTCCCCCAACAATCTTTTCTGTGTATTTTTGCTTATCTCCATCTCCTATGTGATCCATCAAACAAAAATTACTTGTTCATGCCATCTCTTTGGGCCCTTCAGCCAAGCACAGTGCCAAAGACTCCCGGTACTGCTTTTAGCAAACTGTTTTCAACCATTCAGAACTCCAGAGCCCTCAATTAGTGTTTCAAGGTGCATTCCTTTGGGATTTATCGAGAAGTTGATTTATTTCTTTTTAAGAAGTTGATTTCTTAAAAAGAAATAAAAGCTTCCAAGTGCAAGTGATTGACTTCCTATTTTTTTTTTCTTAACAAAAAAGACAAACCATGTATTTCCATCATGCCAAGTCTCAGCTTAGAGGGCTCACCAACTGTTATTCCAGAGTAGTCGGGAACAATGAGCCCATTATCAGTAAGCCTAAAGCAAATGTGCAGCACCCACACAAACATTAGAAACATTTAGTCCATAAGCAAAAATAATTAAAATATTGAAACATGAAGCATGACTTTGTACCGTCTTGTAATGACTCAAGTATTTCTAACAGCTCTCTCTGAAGGGAACTGACACTTTCCCCAGGCTGCTCCTCCCAGGGTGATTAACAAAAACACACACACTTTTGCAGGCCTATTAATCATCACGAGTGCCCAGTCTCAGCTTTCCCTGTCCGTTCAACAAATTACCCTTTGTTCCAAATCCAGCTGACATGACTCTTCCTAAAAAAGCACTCCTGAATCTTCTCAAAGTGGGAGAAAATACCTCGCTGAAAACTATTGGTGAAGATGTAACCATGAAGAGCACAGGACTGCTGCTAGTTTTTGTTTACACTGCAAACCCATGATTCCATACCCCATCCACACCTTCTTCTTCTTGTAGGGCAGCTAACTACACACCAGTCATATTCATAATGCTTGCTGATGCTCTTAACAAGGGCTGGGGGTAAGGAGTGTGAAACAGCAAAGGATTTTCCTGAATGGTGTCAACAGAAACACCACGTCAACATGGGGGCATGTCTGGCCAAGCAGGAGAGCAGGCCAGCCACAGTCCTTCCTGGACCCTGAACTTACTGAGGCTCCTGGATCCTCGAGCAAGGAGCATGGGTGTGTGAGAAATGACTGCTCACTTTTAGTATTTCAAAGGTTTATTAAATCTTCACCAAAAAATACAACAGAAGGACTAAATATGGAAAAAATACAGCACTGGGAACCCCTGTGACTCTCAGCCACGCGCTTGTCTTCAAAATGGATGCTCTGACTTTTATACCCCTAGGCCCTCCTAAAGTCTTGTCAGTTGACTCCTTCCTTGCTGTCCAGCAGTGGAGATCACTTTCTTACACCTTGATTTGGAGTCAGGTGTTACCACAGTAACAAGCCAACCCTCCCCAAACGCCCCAACTACCAAGGCCATTCCGTGCTAACAATGCAAGGGAGAGGACATATTACAGTAACATTACTATACATTTACAAAACTCCTCTTAGCATACATATTATGTTCACCCCTGAATTGTGAGAGCCAGCCATGTCATTACTCATCCATAACAGGTGGAAATCTCAGGTGAGCCAGTGCACATATTTATGCCCTGCAGGTGCTGACTGTGGCAGTGAGGATTAAACAGACACGTTTCTGAAAGACATCTGACACAGGTTAAGCAGAAGAGTGAAGATACCACTCCTGCAAGTATCCACTCTGCTTCTGTGGTAGGCTCACCACGCAGCCCTGCAGCACTCCCAGCACTCCTCAGCTTGGCACAGGCACTGGGAGCAATGGGTGCCCTCAGCTACCAGACCAATGCAGAAGGAATGTGTGTGTCCTTGTCTCAGGCATGATAACCACTGAAAAGGCAGAACAGACATCTAGGAGAGAAGATGTAGCATCTTTGCTATCCAGTCTGAATCCTCCATCTCATCTCTGCCCTCTCTTGAAGCACCTTCCATCCACACACAGCAGCCTGCAGAGCAGAGTATGAGCACTCGCCGCAGCCACTCCAGTGTGAAGTCTGGCAACTCACAACAAGACACTTCTCAAGCTGCTGCCCAAGTGGCTACAGTAGCCCCACGAAGGTGCTTTGGGCTTCTGTTTGCCAAATGCCTAATCCCAAAGAACATTTGAAAATCATAATTTATATGTTATATTTAATCAATATGAACTGCTTTTCCACGCTGTCACCTCAGTCCAGAATCCTTACTAAAAGAACAATAAACAGGGCAGTGATTTTGCCTGCTGTCAGTGGCTTCAAACCAGATCCATGGCCCACTGCTTTTTACAGCACTCCCTTAGTCTATTTTTAAGAGCAGTTTGAGAAATAAAAGCTATTTAAAACAAGCAGCATGAAAAGAAGTATCATTTGCTTCACATGATTATTATGTGCATAGTAATGACAGGAAGAATACTGCAAATGTTTTCCAACTCTTTAAAAAAAAAAAAAGAAGAACACTTCCTTTGCAATATATAATTTTGAATTTTAATTTAGATAACTCAGACTATTTACTGGCAACATAAATATCCATATTCATGACATCTGATTTGCTATAATCTTTATTTCTGATGTGCTGCATCTGTGAATACTTGAAGTACTTGAGTTTGCATTCATGGGCAATTATATGGGAATGTCATCCAATAGCAACAGATTGATTTACAGTTTAAGACTCTGTAGCACCAAAAGACAATTCATTTTCTCTCAGATGGGCTGTGGCATGAGACCTGGGATTGATGCTTCCACTCTAATTTTTTTAACAAATTACTTTTGCTTGTCCAATAGACATGCAAATCAAGGGCATTATAATGAAGGTCAAACCAGTGCCTTTTAGATGCATTCTCTCAGTGCATCTCAATGGTTTACAAAGGCCAGAGGAAGGAAGGGAAATGGACAGCAAGTAGAAACTTAGATTTCTTGTGTTTTGGACAGGAAAGAGGCACAGGTACGGTATTTGGTCATTTCACCTTCACACCCAAGGACTCCCTCATTCTGACTTCCACGGAGCCTTCCAGAAATCCAAGCTCTTGCTATGAAAACCACATTTTTCTTAAAAACTTCTGCAAAACCTCTAACTATATTTCCTTCTAGTCCTGCCTGCTGGAAGTTATTCTGAAGTAGAAAGGTTCTTCCAATAAAACAAATTTTAATTAATTTCCACTGGTGATAGGAAGAATTAAACAAACCCACATAAACCCATGGTAAGTATAGTAGGAGAAAGTAGTATGAATATCACTTTTGATACATATACTGTCAGAGGGGCTGGAAAGTGTTAAAGACACAAACCCTTTAACACCTTGTACTGGAGAGGTTTCAGCCAGGCTGGAGGTGGGAGGAATAAAGCATCAAACCCCGCCAGCCTTCAGCCCTGGGGGACAGCATCTGCCCTGGCCTGGAAACCCAGCCAGGAGCCATCCCAGGGCTTAGAAGCCATTTATCCATTTGTACCTATGCCTTCTCCAGGCTGGCCCAGAACAGAGGCTAGACAGACTTAAAGAATAAAGTAGGGATTTATTAAAAGGCCTCAATGGATACACCTTGGGCAGTACAAGAGCCCAGCCAGGGCTTCACCCAAGATGAACCAAAATAGTCACAAAAAACTGGATGACTGGTAACAAGATCTCTCACTTTTCTACATTCTGATTCATTTGCATATTGGAGTTGTCCAATTATAGCTTTAAGTTAGAAAGTCTCATCCTTCTTGTGTTTTTCTCTTCAGTCCACGCTGTTTGGCCATGTTGTTATCCATGCTCTTGGGCCCGAAATCTGGGTGGCTGTTCTTAGTCCCAAGGCAGAGAAGGAATTGTTTTGTCGACCTACTCTGTGAAGAAAGCTTACCAACACTTAATATGAAGCTCAGAACCTGAAAAATACAAAAGTTAAAACCTAAGAGTTTTAACTTTAAGTTAATATAGGGCTGGTGCGCGCTCGGGGAGCTCCAAGTGCCCCAACGAGCAGGACGATCAGAGCGGGCGGGCCGGGCTGGACCGGGCCGCACCAGGCCGATCCCTCAATGGCCAGGACACACCGGGCCGGTCCCTCAATGGCCAGGACACACCAACCCGGTCTCTCGCGCTCCCTCCCGGCCGAGGGGCGATGAGAACACGGGCACGCTCCCCGCTCAGGCGCAGGAGGGGGCGGGGCCGGCTGGCGGGGGCGGGGCCTGGCGCGGCGGGGCCGCCAGAGGGCGCCACTGCGCGGGCGGGGCGGCGGCTCGTGGGCTCGGGGTGCGCGCCGGTGCCGCGGGGCCGGACGGAGCCCGGCCCGACCGCCCGGCTCCAACCGCCCGGCCCCGCTCTGGACACCCGGGCCCCGCTCCGGACACTCCGGCCCGCCCGGCCTCTCCCCTCCCGGGCAGGGAGCGGGGCCGCACAGACAAGGTAAGGGCGCGCGGCCGGCTCCGTCCCGCCGGTTGCGCGTTTGGCGTCCCTGTGTCGTGTCCGTCCCGTCCCCTCCCGTGGGGTGGGCGTTGTCCCTCTGTCCTTCTGTCCCTCTGTCCCTCCATCCACCGGCGAAGCGCGCAGGTCGCCCGTCCGCCGGCAGAGCCCGGCGGCAGCGAGGGGCAGGCCCGGGCATGTCCCGGGAGGCGCGGCCCCGCCGTGCCCCTCTCACCCCGGGGCCGCGGGTGCCCCGGGGCGCTCCGAGTGTGAGCCCGGGCTGCCGCATCTTGGCCGTAGAGTTTGTGAGGGTTTGGCGAGTTTGCCGCGTTTCAGCTGTTTGACTGGCCGGCGCTGTTTCTCGCGGCAGATGATCGATACCCCGGCGAGCGGCGGCGCTCGGGACCCGGTGCTGGAGCTGCCCGCGATGCTGGAGCAGGAGCTGCGGGCCCAGCCCCGCGCCGCCGGGCTCCGGCTGCTCGAGGCTGCCCACGACAATGGGCTGCGAATGACCGCACGGCTGCGAGACTTCGAGGTGAAGGATCTCCTAAGCTTGACTCAGTTCTTTGGCTTCCACACCGAGACGTTCTCTCTAGCTGTGAATTTCTTAGATAGATTCTTGTCGAAAATGAAGGTAAGGCTTGTTAAAGGATAAGCTCTCAGCCTGGTTCCTATTTGTAAGTGGAATGTCTTGTGTTTAGATAAAGGTTAAGCTCCTTCCAGAGATTCTTGACTGTGCAGAGCTAAAAAATTGTGTTCTCCGTTCAGATTTTGGTATTGTTAAGAAAGGTTTCCTCTGGAAAAGGAAAAACTAAAGGATGTCCATGGGCTAGGAAACAGGACGTGCTAATGGCTTAGACCAAGACAGACTGCCTGTCCTGCTGCATAGATAAAAAAAAGTTAAATTACTTCTTATTTAACTGCCCTTTTAACCTATCAATTTACCCTGTGTGTATGAAGATGCTGTTGAACACTTAAAATCTGGTCAGACATCAGTTAGCACTGTGTTCTCCTGTGCAGATGTGACATGCTGACCCGAGTTGTTTTAAATTGTCTAACAAGACAGGATTACCACTGTATAATTTGGACAAGAACAAAAGCTTGTTTTGCTTGTGTGTTCAAACAAAAATGAGAAAGCCAGATGGAATGGATGGGAAAATGATGATTTCAAAGACTTGTGAATTCAGATTAAGCAGTAAAAATCAGGACTGCATTGTCTAGGGAATAAAATAAGATCATTTATGTATACATGTACATATATGTGTTTGTATATGTAGTTAAAATAAAGTTGTAATCCCCCAATATTTTACTATCACTCAACATGTAGAACACTTTTTGTCCTAAAACCTTCCTATTAGGCTATTTTAGAACTTTATTAACAAGTTAGTTCTACCTTAATCAAAATTGCTCTGCAGTCTTTGCTTTTTAGAAGAATGAGATGCAATTGACAGTGCATAACTGTTTCCTTGTCTGGTTAAATTAAGATAATAATTTACAGTAAAAGACTTAGTTTTTAATCTCCAAAAAACAAAACGACCCCTCATCCCCCATAATTTTTGATTAAATAGATTGGTGCCTACAGTTTGATACTTGCATGTTGTAATAGCTAATCAGAGGCCTTCTTCTTTGAAAATAACAATTCACTTTTCTTTAGGTACAGCCTAAACACTTGGGCTGTGTTGGACTCAGCTGCTTCTACTTGGCTGTGAAGGCAACAGAAGAAGAGAGGAATGTGCCCTTGGCCACTGACCTAATCCGAATAAGCCAGTATAGGTTCACTGTTTCTGATTTGATGAGAATGGAGAAAATCATACTGGAGAAATTGTGTTGGAAAGTCAAAGCTATAACTGCCTTCCAATTTCTACAGCTCTATCATTCATTCATTCATGAGAATTTAAGCTGTGAAAGGTACAATAACTAATCCTGATTTTGCTATAACTGCTTAAGACCAGAAAATGTAGAACAATAAGCAGGGAAATTGCTTGAGTAATTGGCCTTTCTATACTTTAAAAATTCCACAAACTTTTCCCCCTACTCATAATTGTCATAAATGTGAGTATCTGTGGTTTAATATTATTGTAATTTTAAATATTGTTTGCATAAATTGAGTATTGCTCTCTGAGCTGAAAACCAAACTTCCTCAATAATGATGGTAAAATAAATCTCTGCTTATGCTACAGTGAAGTATTGCCTCATTGTAAAGATTGCAAAATCTGGTTTAAAAAGATTCCTTTTGCTAGTAAGCACTGAAATTCCTTGTTAAGCCTGCTTTGGTAATGCTGCTCTTCCCCAGTGTAACACAAGATTTATTTTTGGCATTGGGACTGCCAAAACTGAACACCTGTTTGAATGTAACCCCAGAAGTTCTGGGACAAATGAGGCCTTTGTTTAGATAATGGACATTCTTGCTGCTTCTCTGAGTTCCCAGTGATGCTGCCTTGATCAGTCTTGCATTTGTCTAGATTCACTCGTCTGTTCTTATTACAGGAGAAAATACCTTAATTTTGAGAGACTTGAGACCCAGCTTAAGGCCTGTCACTGCAGAATTATGTTTTCTAAAGCCAAGGTAAACATCTTGTTTAGTTCAGAGAAAATTAAACTGCTGAAACTTAGCAAAGCAGTGTCTAAAAACATCTTCTCTCTCTCCAGCCTTCTGTCTTGGCACTGTCTATTTTGGCACTAGAGATAGAAGAACAAAAACTGCTGGAGTTGACAGAGCCATTGGAATTTCTACAGTTACATTCGAAGGTATGTGCAGATAAAATTTCAGGGGAGGGTGGAAGGAAAATGCATGGGAAGGTCTACACAGTGGGGAAGGAACAGGTGCATTGGCATATTGGTTTCTTTTGTGGCTTTCTTGTGATGTTTTGTTGGGTTTTTTTCATTTGACCTGGGATATTTGGCTGCCTATCTTGTTGAAGAAGCTGAAAGTTCATGTACAAAGTAAAGATTTAGCTAGTTGTTAACATAGGACATTCTGTCTTGTTATGTAGATAAGCTACAGAGAATTGACCTTCTGGAAGGAGCTGGTGTTCAAGTGCCTTACGGAATATTCCTCAAGCAAGTGTTCCAAACCAAATGTGCAGAAATTAAAATGGATTGTGTCTGGACGTACAGCTCGGCAGCTTAAACACAGCTACTACAGAATAGCACACCTTCCTACCATTCCAGAGACCACCTCATAATAGGTAAGTCCTTGTAAAATCTATAAAATCAGTTTTGATAATGTAGAAGTAAAATTAGCTGTTAACTACCTCCAGGTAGGGGTCCTTACAGGTTACCTCCTGGAATCATGGAACAGAAGTGTCGTTGGCCTGTTCTCATGTTCATGCTTAAACCATGCTGTACCTAAAGAAGGGACAACCTAATTAATGTATGAACACTGGAGAAAGAACTGATGTGTGTTGTGGTAGCAGAAATGTTCTACAGACATTGGGACTACATTCACACTAAAATGTGAAGTAAAGCTTGGAAAAAGGGAAAAAAACCCTTTGCCTTGCTCCTATCCCAAAAAGAAAACCAGCGTGTTAGAATGAGTTTCTTGTAATTGTTCACTTAAGCCACTTGCAACAGACAGTTTTATACAGTTTTACTTGTATAACTGCTTAGTGAAGGCTAAAATCTGTAATTCAGTTATTCCTGTTACTGTTGTTTTACTCTAAAAATGGTAAACTTCTTACCTAGACTTTACTTGCAGAGGCTACACCTTTTCCTCTAACAGCCATCTTGCTGTTGTCTTGCTGTATTAAGATCTCATGCTTTGTTTGGCTCTTGTAGAAAGCACTTCAGTTAACTGGTTTGTTTGGGTTTTTTTACAGGAGTACAATAAAATGGGAAGACCATCCTATGACCTTGTCAACAGGCACACAGATATTTGAGAAACAGTCTGAACCGTGATCTTAATAATGAAGAGCTCAACTCATGGAAAGAACATGTAACATTTCAGACTAAAGATCCTTCCAGCAAATACCAGTTCTTTTCATGATGAATTCAGTATGTGGTGTCAGTTTTCATTCTTACTTGGTAGACTGTTCACTAGTCAATCCCAATTCAAGGAATTTTAACAGCTTAGAGTTTGTAGAGCAGTTTGTGTAATCTAACCTCAGTTTACAGTAACTGCAGGTGCTGAATTAGGTATTAATTTTTAAAACCTGGTTCACTTTCTGAGGATTATGCAATACTAGGAAAATCTGATGTGCAGTAGTGCAGTGCTGCAGTGTGTTAAGAAAAAAAAAAACTAATCCAACTCAATCTTGATGACAACAACAAATGCCTGCCAGCTCACCTGGTGTGCTGTTTGGGCAGTACTTTATGTCCACGTGTTCCTGCCAGGATGGGCACTGGCCTCCTACCACAGACACATTAAACAGCAGCCTGTGATACCCACTGAATGTGTCAAGTAGGTAGAGCAGGAGAAAAGAAGAACTTTACTGTCACTAGCACAGCATCAGTAACTGCAAGATTTTGTAAGAGCTGTAGTTTGCTGATGCCACACTCATGGAGTGTAAAAACTTGGTGATACCTAATGAAGGACTAAGGCAAAGAACTGGGTCACATGTAACCCTTTCATGCCCTAATAGTTTTCTAGAGTTTTGCTGTACTAGAGGTAAATGCTGATACTGAACAGGCACATTGTTACAGGTACAATAGGAGCAGGGCTAGTTCCTTCCATGGCCTCTGTGTAGGAGTAATCCAGATGACAAACATTGAAGATTGCTTCAGCTCTGATCTCTTTATTGGTAAGCTTTGTAAAACACAACTGTTTATTCTGAAGACCAGGTCAATATTTGAGGCATTCATGCTTCTAGTGCTCCCAAGGAAGTGAATAATAAGAATGTATTATTGTATGTTAGATGAAAAGAGGTTCTGGGAGGGTTGCTAATGTCCTCTTGAATTCTGCATCACTGTGGGACAGAGGCTGTTGGCAACAGGCTGTTAAACCTGATTGTTATATGGACTGCTGGAGTGGAGAAGGAGAGATCAGAGTGTGGGATGAGGTGTTGGCCAGCCAACCCTTCCCTGTAATGGTACCAGCTGAGGTGGAAGCCATTCTTTGCATATCTCAAACTAGTTGAAGCTTTCACAGAAGACTCCATACCAAAGCTCTCTACTGGACAAATCAAATCCTCTCATGAGCTCATGGGAGTGATTGCACTGCAAAACTTGTAACTGGCTGTCACACCTGTCAGTGCTGCCTGGGCATTGTGCTGACCTGTGCAAAGTGATTCAAAGGTGTGGTCAGCCTACTGGGAGAGGATGCAGTGTGCAATTCTAATTGTCCTGTCTCAAGACATGTACCTTTAAATTAAACATTGAAATGTGCTTAAGTAGCTTTTTTCCTGTAATGTATGTTATGAAACATATTAGTAGGAAGCCTATAAATGTGACTTACACCTGAACAGTACCTGGAGAAAAATTTTCAGGCAGGAGGTAAGACAAAATGCAGATTTTTTTTTCCCCAGTTTATTTTTATAAGAGGTTGAGGCTGTGTGGGAGGAACCACAGGAGAAAATATCTTACAATATCTGTTCTTCATCAGTGAATCACAGAATGGGTCAGGTTGGAAGGGACCATGGGTGGGATCAGCTGGTCCCACCTCCTTGCTCAAGCAGGGTTATCTCAGAGCACATGATGCTGGATTTCACCCCGATATTTATTAACTCCAGGCAGACCCCATACCATCTCAGGGAAACCTGTTCCTGTGCACAGTTGCTGCGCAGGAAAGAATTTGTTCCTCATGACCAGGTGGAACACAGGCATCACAGAATGACTAGGTTGGAAGAGACCTTCAAGATAACATTGAGTCCAACCCATGCCCTGACACCCTCAATTAAGCCATGGCACTGAGTGCCACATCCAGTCTTTTATTAAACACATTTGGGGATGGTGACTCCACCACCTCCGCAGGCAGGCCATTTTAATACTTCCATTACTCTTTCCATAAATAACTTTTTCCTAGTATCCAACCTATATTTCCTTTGGTACAGCTTAAGGCTATGTCCTCTCATTCTGTCAGTTGCTGCCTGGAGAAAGAGACCAACCCCACCTGACTAGAGCCACCTTTGAGGAAGTTGTAGGGTGTATTGAGGTCACCTCTGAGTCTCCTTTTCTCCAGGCTGAGCACCCCCAGTTCCCTCCATGGCTCCTCACAGGGTCTGTGTTCCCAGCCCCTCTCAAACCTTGTTGCCTCCTCTGGATGCACTCAAGCATCTCAACGCCCTTCCCAAACTGAGGGGCCAGAATTGGACACAGCACTCAAGGTGAAACCTCACCAGTGCTGAGTACAGGGGCAGAATGACCTCCCTGCTCCTGCTGGCCACGCCATTCCTGATCCAGGCCAGGAGCCATTGGCCTTGGCTGCCAGGGCACACTGCTGGCTCATGTTCAGCTGGCTGTTGGCCAGTACCCCCAGGTCCCTTTGTGCCTGGGCACTGTCCAGTACACTGTCCCCAGCCTAGAGCATCGCAGGGGTTATTGTGGCCAAAATGCAGAACTTGGCACTCAGGTTTATTAAACTTCATCCCATTGGACTCTGTCCATCCATCCAACCATTCCAGATCTCCCTGCAGAGCCCTCCTGCCTTCCAACAGATGGACACGTGCTCCCAGCTTAGTCTTGTCTGCAGAGTTACTAATAAAGGATTCAATCCCCTCATCCATACCATCAATGAAGATACTGAACAGAGCTGGCCCCAGCACAGACACCTGAGGGACACCCCTGGTGCCTGGCCCCAGCTGGATGCAACACTGCTCACCACCACTCTCTGGGCCAGCCATCCAGCCAGTTCTGAACCCAGCAGAGTGCTCCTATGCCAGCCCTGGGCTGCAGCTTTTCCAGGGAATGCTGTGGGAGACAGTGTCAAAGGCCTTGCTGGAGTCCAAACAGACACATCCACAGCCTTTCCTGCACCCACCAGGAGGGTCACCTGGTCATAAAGAGACCAGGTTGGTCAAACATGACCTACACCTCCTAAACCCCTGCTGGCTAGCTCTGATACCCTGGCCATCCTGTAAGCGCTGTGTGATGGCACTCAATTTAAAGTGTTCCATTACCTTACTGGGTACTGAGATCAGGCTAACTGGCCTATAATTACCAGGATCCTCCATCCCACCCTTGTTGTGAATGAGCGTCACATTGGCCAGCTTCCTGGAAGGTGGAACCTCACCAGTGAGCCAGGACTGCTGATAAATGATGGAGAGCAGCTTTGCAAACTCATCTGCCAGCTCCGTCATCACTCTGGGATGGATCCCATCTGGGCCCACAGATTTATGAACATCCAAGAGGCTCAGCAGTTCTCTGACTGCCTCCTCCTGGATAACAGGGGGACCATTGTGCCATATACCAACCCAGGAGGCGAGCTGTCCTGAGGACAAGGCGTCTTCCCACTAAAGACTGAGGCAAAGAAGGTGTTAAGCACTTGCTCCTTCTCCTCATCTGCGGGTACTGAGTTCTCTCCCACGTGCAATTGGTTGGTCTTAAAAAGGTTGGTTGGTTTGTGCCCGTCGTCTCTTGTCCTGTTGCTGGGCACCATGGAGCAGAGTCTGGTCCATGCTCTGAGCCTTCCCTGCAGACAGGGACAGACAGGGATGAGGTCCCCTCTCAGCTGTATCTCCTCTGGAGGCTGAAGAGCCCGAGCTCCTAAAGCCTTTCCTTGTAGGCATATCCTTCAATGCCTTCCACAGCCTCTGCTGGACTCCCTCCAGGAGCTTCATGTCCTTCTCATCTCGAGCAGCCCAGCTGGACACAGCACTCCAGATCTGGCCTCACCATGGCTGAGCAGAGGGGCAGGATGACCTCCCTGACTTTCTGGCAATGTTCTTCCTGATTCACCCCAGGATATAACTGGCCTTCTTGTCCCCCGGGGCACTGCTGGCTCAGGGACAGCTCGTTGTCCACCAGGACCCCAAGGTCCTTCTCCACAGAGCTGCTCTCCAGCACATCAGCCCCAGCCTGGTGCATGGGGAGATTGCTTCCCAAGTGTAGATAAGCAAGAGTAAGAAGATATCCTTGCATTAAGACAAGTGGTAGATTTATAACTGATTTGTTTACTACAGTGTTTCTAAAAATAAAAAAACCACCAAGCCAAACATTCTGCTTAAAGACATGACATTTTATGTACACCTTTCTCTATAGGTTGTGCCTTAGTATCATAAAGTTATCACAGCTTATAAATCAGCTGGTAACATTTTGTTTTCATTCTGTTGGAAAAGATCTTCTTTCTCTTCACTGAAGTAATTACTTTTGAGAACAATCCATTGAAGAGATCACTGAAGTCTTCAACAGTTACATGATTCCAGTCCTTAACTGTAACATGTAATTTGTCTAAAGGGTCACATAGAAAAAGTTCACTTTTCAAGACTAGAAAAGTCTGGTCCTCCTTTGCTGTAGTTTCCAGAAATTTCTGCCCCACTGAAGTCAAACCCAGGGTTCTGATGGAAGTAAAATTAAAAATTGTTTAGTAAGTAAATTATGTAGAATAAAAATGCTTTCAAAAATCCCAGACAACCCACAAAAAAACCCTAAAGTTCTTTTTGTTAATATTCTGTCATTGTAGCAAGAACACATATCAATCAACTTGTCATACATTTATCACAGTACTGCAAGTCTTGGAACATGCATCAACATAGGTCATGTCATAGGTTGGTTGCCTACTGCTGAAGTGACTTTGTAATGCTGTTCTTGACTTAGCAAGTAGTCAGATCTGCCAGAAAAGAAATTTTAAGGAAAGTTTCAGAAAGACATCTGGCTTTTGGTATCCTTTGAAACTGCCTTTTGAAAATCTAAGTATGTGCCCTGATGGATAACAAGGTTCATAAAACTGCTGTTCTCTGCTGCAGTACATAGCCTGCTGATTCAGCTGATGTGTAAAATGTAACTGTACACCTCTGCAGACATGTACAGGAAGAGTTGTGTGCCAAAGGTATAGCAAAACAATTTAGGCAATTTTAGTAAAAGTGCAAGGAATGTCTTTTCCAGTGAACTATTACACTCCATCTTACATCATAAACAAGCATATCCAGTAGAGTTTGATGTTCAAATTTTATTGTAAATATGGCTTTATCATAATTCTAGGTAATAACAGAAACTGTGTGTAGCCTAACAAGTGAAAAGTTGTTAGATGATGCAATTACTAAAACAGCAATAGCACCTCCAAACTCACCTGAACTTATCAGAAACCCTGCAGACAGAATAACCTCTTCAAAGCACAGTGATAAAACCCTGTAAGTATTTTATAGATATTGAACTAAAGCATATATTTCCATGGCATTTGCTCAACTTTCCTGGCCATAACTTCTGTGTGCTAACAAAACATGTAAGGAGTAATTATGGTGTTTTAACTTACTTCTCTTTGGAATCGCTCCAGTGTAAGTTTCCTTTGCATCTGGTCCTGTACCCAAGGATCAGCAGCATATTCATTTTCTAACAGAGAGGTCCAACAATTTCCAGCATCTCTATTTGTCTTCATTAGAACAATTCGTATCAGCTGCCTGTCTTCTGTTGAATGAAAATACACAGAGCAACACTTAACTCAGTCCTACGTGCTGGTTCTTTTCTTGGTTTGGTGAATTCAACATTAACAAGCACAAGAAGTGAAGTAATTTAAATTCTTAATGCCAATGTCAACCTAGTTTTTGATAAATAAATAAACATTAACAAGAAAAAAAGGCTGAGGCAAAGACAGCCTGTACTGAAAATCTCTCCCCTTCTGGCCTGTAAGATGCTGAAGCTGTTTTAAGGGATTACACACAGTTCATAAGTACTTCTATTGCAAACATAAAGTAACCTCTTGAAGATCTTTACAACAAAGATTTAATCTATTAATATAGTCAACTCTGCTAAGGCAATAATGAAAAATTTAAGGTCAGGCTTTACAGAGAATTATTACCAACAAAAGCCAGAATAAAGTTTTAGCAACATATGAATACATGGTGTGTATGGCCACAGAGAATATATTGAAAGTATGTTTCAAAATAAATGTGCAGTGCAAGGTGTTCAGTTCTACTGAAGTGAATAAATACAGCATTAGAAGTGTATTTGGAAGATTATTTGTGTGCTGATAAAGACTAGGCTTCACTTCACAATGTGTATTAACACTGTAAATTTTAATGGCTTAAATTACTATATTATCAATAAATATTTAATATAAATGTTGAATGGAAAAAGAAAACCCTTCATAGGAAAACACTGAGAGGCATAGTCCATAAATATGATTGCCAAACCCCAAAATATTCAGAATACTTTACACTATTTATGATACAATGGCCCAACATGCTTTTTTTCCTCATTATATGTAGGAACCTTAGTGTGATTTTAAAATTCTTTCTGATTCTCTTGGACTGTAGATTTCGTCATTCATTCAAAAAATTTAATGCATAAAAAGTACTAATTATGGAGAATCATAGACCATAACTGTTTACCTTTAAATGAAGGTTTGCAAAAAACTTCTCACTATATGGAAATGTTTGCAGCCCATTGATTAGGACCTTCCAGGATGTGGCATTTTCTCATTAACCTTAGTCTCAAGTGTTTTTGTAAAACCTCAGTTCCTTAATGCAGCAATAATGACCTTGCCTTTTTACAAAGCTATAAGAAGAAAGTAATCTTTCCCATTAATAAAGAGAGGGTAAATTATTCTGCAGTGTCTACTGGAAAGTTTTACTGTCTCTATATTGTCACTTCAGATGTAGATTATTACCTAAGGTCCACGTTCCTTCATCAGTTACTGTAGAGTCAAAAAGTTTACCCTGCAAAAGACAGGTACAATATTACAAATCAGTGAAACCTTTTCAGCATCCAGTTCACATTGAGCTATGAAGTTTTACTCACAACTTAACCACCTTGTATTCTGCTGAAAATAAATAGGGTGATCTGGCCCTACAAGTATACACTTGCATGTACCCTGTCAAAGAATTATTGCTTATTACACAATTATTTTTTAATTGAAGCATTAAATACCTTGTTTTAGTATCTGGAGTCATTGAAAAGGCTTGTGTTTCTCAGCAGGAAATGCCATTTTTAATAATCTTGTCATGAAAATGCAAGGGTTTTTGTCAGAAGTAACATCTAGCTCTGATGCAGGATACAGGTAGCATAAACAGTTCATTATAAATGTGAAAATAAATCTGTCTTTAGGCTGGTTTTTTTTTGTTTGGTTGGTTTTTTTATCGTTTTTTGGTTCATTGGTTGGTTTTAGGGTTTTTTGGGGTTTTTATTTGCCTTCTGGAGCAATTGAAGCTGTGCACTGAAATGTTGTCCACATTCACATTAAAATCCATGTGAATTTGTATTGTTATTTTTCACAGAATCACAGAATGGATTGGATTGAAAGGGACCTTAAAGTTTATCTAATTCCAGCTCCCTGCCATGGGCAGGGATACCTTCCACTATCCCACGTTGCTCCAAGCCCATCCAACCTCGCCTTGAACACTTCCAGGGATGGGGCATCATCCACAGCTCCTCTGGGCACCCTGTGCCAGGGCCTCCTCACCCTCACAGGAAACAATTTCTTCCTAATATCCAATATCACACTGTCTTCTGACAGTTCAAAGCCCTTCCCCCTTGTCCCATCACTACATGGCCTCGTAAGAAGGCCCTCTCCAGTTCTTTCCATGTACTGGAGGACAGGCACCATCTGTAAAATCTCGTGCAGGTGAACAAAACTGTTTCCAATGAATGCCATTTTTAATGTATCAAACCTGGGATAAAGAAGGAGAGGCGGCACGGGTGTGCCAACCTTCTCCCAGGCGACTAACGACAGCACATGGGACACAGTCTAGGCTGTGCCAGGGCAGGTCTGGGCTGGACATCAGGAAGAAATTTCACAGAAAATGTGACTAGACAAGCATCGGATATGAGGAAGGCATTTCACAGAAAGTGTGACTAGACCTCGGATATGAGGAAGAAATTTCACAGAGAGTGTGACTAGACCTCGGTTCCCAGAGAGATGGCACAGTCACAGTCCCCGGGAGGTGTTTAAGGAAAACCCGGCTGACACAGTGCTGGGTCTCAGGCTGTACTCGGTGATCGCAGGTATTTTATAACCCAGCTGAGCCCGTGTCCCCCCCCGGCGCCCGCGGCCTACGCGTCGGGCGGGCCGGAGCGCGCTGCTCGGGCTGCCCGCGGTACCTGCAGCAGCTCCTGCCCGCCCACGGCCAGGGCGATGTGCCGGCTCCGCAGGCTGCAGCGCACGTCCTTGGCGCGGGTGCCCGGCGGGACGCGCACCTCGATGAACACCTCCTCCAGCGTCTGGTACCAGCGGCCCCAGGGCGTCGCGCAGGGCACCACCCCGCTGCGCTCCTCGAACGGAGCCGACATGGGACACGGCGGCAGCGCTCGGCTCGGCTCCGCGATCCGCACCGATCCGCACCGAA
This sequence comes from Loriotus luctuosus, assembly GCA_035582745.1. Classification (NCBI taxonomy): domain Eukaryota; kingdom Metazoa; phylum Chordata; class Aves; order Passeriformes; family Thraupidae; genus Loriotus; species Loriotus luctuosus. The sequence continues at coordinate 6,178,446 of JAWWEY010000036.1, read as the reverse complement.
CCCCACACACACACTGAGTTAGTGCGCTCCGCACGGCTCCGCGCTCCCGGCCCGCTCCCCGCGCCCGCCCCGCGCACGCGCGCCGCCGGCCACGCCCACCGCCGGGCCCGCAGCGCGCGTGCCCAGCGCTGGGCGCTCCGATTGGTCGAGGCGGGCGGGGCAGTGGCAGCTGATTGGCTGGTCGGCGCGCGCCGCGGCCGTTGGCCCCTTTGAACGCCGGGCCGCGGGGTCCCAGTGCCGTCATGGCCTCCGCGCGCGCGCCGCTCCGCCGCCCCCCGCACCGCGATGGCAGCGCCGGTACGTGAGGGGAGGGCACGGGGGGAGCGGGGAGCTTTTCGGCGGGGACAGAGGGCCGGGACTGGCCTTAGGGTGTCTTTTCCTGTGAGGAGCCGCCCGTAGAGCGGTGCCTGAGTTCTCGCAGGGGTCCCCTTCTAAGGGAGAAGGTCCCGACTTCCTGTCTAGCCCCGGCTCCCGAATACAGCCATGAACGTGTATAATGTCCGTAGTAACTAAAGCGGTGCCAAGCCTCGCTGGCCTCTGGCTCTGTAGTACAGCGCTGTAAGAGAAGCATGCAGAGCTTGTCACGGCTGAGGCACTGCTAGCAAGAGCGTTTGCTGATGTACGAGCCTCTCACAGCGAGGTTTTGGCTGTAGATTTACCCTAGACGTGTTATCAGTCTCATCGAAGCTAAAAACCCTGTCATTTGCCTTCATTGCTTTCTGCTGTTCTGAAAATCTCATTTTTAGCTCGTACTCCCCTGCAAGGATCCCGTAACGTTAAGCCATCGGGTGGAGTGGGAAGTTTGCTGTCCTCTGAAACATGCCAAGGGGTTAGGAAACAGAAGAGTAAGTAAAAATCGCACAGAACACAACGATATCTTCAGATGCTGCAATTGCTAATGCTGTTACTGCTCTGCTGCTCAGAATTTGGTTTCTGTTGCAGAGACTTACTGCCTACCTTCCAGCTCAAAGGAGCAGCTGTAAAAACATTTATTGGAATCTTTGTATGGGACTTCTGCTAATTAGGGGGGCCTGTGGAGGTCTAATAAACTAGTTAACCTAGGGTTTAGAGATATTTTAATGCGTTTTTAATATCTTAAGCATCCCTCAGTTCAAAACTGACATTATGGATCTGGATCATGGCAGGGAAACTTGGCAGAAGTGGAAATCTCAAAGCTGTCACCTGGTAGTCTATCTCTTAACTTTGTCACGTACCCAGATGAGCAATATTGAACTGCCTGGTTGCAATAAAAAAGTAGCTGGTATTGAGTTGTGAAGTTGATAGTCTAACAAACAGGTGGAATGTTGTCTTTTATGCACAATTAACCTCGTGTAGTTTTGCTGCATTTGTCTCACTGTGTGGGTGTATACCCTCTTCCTTCACTATTCCCTTCTACTTCCTTCTGCAGGTGAGACCAGTCTGAGCAGTGAGAAGAGTGCACCCACCCCAGTAACTGCCAGGAGACTCACATCTCTTGGATCAACAGTAAGACTCTGCTGTGGTGTCTGTAGCTCTGTTAAATCCCAGCTAAATCTTTCTGACTGCTTGAACAATGCAGCCTCTCCATACAATTGTCCTTAACCTACCCAACTGAACTGTGGAATATATTGTTTTATCTGTGCTCCTTAAGACCTAAGTAGGAAAAATGAAATTGCTGCATCCTTGGGAATCATGTGATAATTAACTTAGGACTACAGAGCAGCTTGTTCTTTTTGGTGCTACACTGTTGTTCTTTTCCTCTTGCTCACCATGTAAGTATGGTGTGACTTCTTTTTAAGGAGATAGTGTTCCTGCTCTCAGGGGCTGGGGAAGGCAGAGTGGAAACCTGGTGGTGAAAGAAACAGGGAGGGGGTGGTACTGCATGTGCAGGTCCCCAATGTCCTGTGTAAGGATATGGATTTCAAGATTAATAGCTTAACAGGGCTTAATAGCCCTGACTATTGCTAATTAGGTTCCTGAGTATTGATGATGTAGGATGAAATCCTGCAAAGAAACCTGAGGTGAAGATATTAAAATGTTTTTATGGAGCTTAGGGGTGCTAAAGTCTCCAACTTTGTTAATCCTCCTGTCCCTGTGATTATGAACTGTCCCTTCAGAGTAATGCTGATGAGAAAGTACAAGGGTAAGGCCCATCCCAACCTGATATTTTTCTGCCCTGTCTGGGAGAGACAAAGGTTTACTCTTTATTTGGTGTATATCTTTGTAGTGTTGTCTCTGTGTAGCACCACTCTGGTATTTAATTGTGTTCAGCTACTATCAAGTTGGAGATTTCTAACACATCTCTCTTCCAAAGCCAGGTAATGGGATTGTCAAGACAAAAAAAGATGTTCTGCTTCTGAAAGAGAAAAAGAAACAGAAGGCACTGGAGAAGGAGGTATGAATCCATGGTGTGAGTGAAATCCTGTCATCTTTCCTCCCACTTAGAATAATAAAAAATACCAGCTGATAGAATTGGCCTCTTTTGCATCAGACAATGCACAAGTAGTTTACAAACAGCTCTGTGCAAAAGAAGGATTATCAGATATTATGGATGTACAAAGCTCATGGAATTGCATTATTTCCTGCTGATTGTGAATGACTCTTCTGTCAGTCTTTTCAAAAACAGAACTCTGTTGGCTACCCCAAAAAGGTTCTGTTTTATTGAACAATCTCTAGCTAAAATTTTTGCTCACTAATTGTCATACTTTTAATGCTTAAGAGGCACTCTAAACTGTATCAATAGACTTCAGTGTGGTAATTGGTTCCTTGTGTCTCAAATGTCACATTCTGCCTTTTTGTCTCTCACAGCCAAAAAACAGAATTGGCTTCTGTTGCCCATTAAACCTAAGACTATTTTAATTTTAACATTTTGTACTGGCTTGGAAGCATGAAATAAGTCAGATGAAATGTTCCTATTGTATGGTGTGTGATAATGGGGAATTGTGGTGATTCTGTGATTTCTTTCCTGTGAATGAGAGTTGCAGATACATGTTCTGAATGAAAGTAAATACATTTTGCATACCTATGCCTGTGGTTTACTTGGCTAAGCTAATGATTGTAGGAAATAAAGAAAATACCTCATGTTGTAGATTCGTGCATTAGTGAGAGAACGTGGAGAGCAGGACAAAAAACTTCATGCTCTGGATGAAGATCTTGTGAAGATGGAAGCAAAGCTGAGTGCTACAGTTCAGGAGAAAACCTCTCTTTCAGCAAATGTTGCATGCCTGAAGAAACAGCTTCTGGAGTTAACAAGAAGCAATGAGCTACTAAAGTCAAAGGTATTCAGACAAATAAGTGCATCTTTCTTTGCCTTTGCTGTTATTGAGCTTCCTGTGCAAGAGGAAGCTTTACTTGCAGATCAGCAGGTGCTTTAATGTAAAGCCTTTCTGGCTGGGGATCCTGTGCCCTCCTGTCTAAACAGAGTGGGAGGGGAACACTTGGGAAGGGTTGTGGGAACAGCAATTCATAGAAAGGAGTTACACTTAGTGGTTTTATCTTCTTTTCTAACAAGCTGTCTGAAGATGGTGTGCAGAAGAAAATGAGCAGCTTGTGCATGGAATTGATGAAGCTCAGAAACATGAGGGATGCCAAGGAAAAGGTATGACCATTTGTACAGGACATTAATTCTGAGCTGCTCAGGAATAAAGCCAGTGACCCTCAGTATAGTTTGAAGCTCTTGGTGGTGGTTGTTGTTTAACAAGTGACTGATATCTTTACAGAGGGATACTTGCAATCACATTTAGCATAATAGCTGGTGCTATCATTAAACAGGAGTGATGATTAAATTTCATTTCACCACTGTCTGCCACAATACCTTTTTATTTACTGAATCTCATTTTAATGTTAATATGGTTACATTTTGTTTGGTTTTTTTCAGAGTGCGCTGGCAAAGCAGGAAAACATGGAAATGAAGCTGCAGGAAGTGCAAAGGAATCTAGAGCATTCAAAAGGAAAAGTAGCACAGTTACAAGAAAAATTGTAAGTGCTAGGAAGATAATTAGATGATATAATATGACCTGGCTGTGTTTCCATGCTTATCCTTTGTAGTAATCAAAATCAAGGCTGTCTCCCTGCTGAGAAGAAACAGACATTATCAGTGTTTGGAATAAATACAGTGGAATGAAGTTCTAACGACTGCTGTGGTTTGATAAAACAACCACTAGAAACATTGTTTCTCTAGTGTATCTAGCTGTTTTTCAAAATACAAACTGTATCATGTCAAGCCTTTGTCTTCCAGTGTGGTGGGTGGGGTTTTCTTGGGTATGGGTTGGGGAGGGAAGACATAGGTCCTTAGAAAAGAATTGTTGTTCAGGTTGGAGGAGGACATTTGTATGGATGGGATATTTCTGGCCCTTTAGACTGCTAAGACAGGAATAAGCAAGAATAGAAAAGCATTGGAGCAGGAGCTGAAGTCCTAATTCAGCAGGCATTTGGCTTGGATTTGATAAACACATTCATGTTCTCCAGAGAAGTGCACTAAAGAGCCATTGTGGTGCCTTCAGAGCTGCTTTGGTGCAGACACCTGCTCTGAAGAAAGGCAACTGCAGAGTTGTGGTTTCAGCAGCTCTAAGTAGATAGAGAGTGGGTTCTAACTCAGCACTTTCTCTTCTGCCCAAAAAATGTCATGTGCTGCACAGGAACAGTGCACTAACATGCAGCCTGTTGCTGAGGATAGTGACCTGGGATGAACTTGCAGCCATGTTCAATGTCAGATTGGCACAATTGGCACTGCAGAACAAACTTGGCTGTGAAAATACACAAAGGTAATAATGCAGGTAGTGCAGGTCACAAAGGGAGGAGATGCTCATTTTTTAAAACAACTGCCTTATGTTTATGCATTATTGTGTTTGTGGTGTACTGCTTGTGGCAAAATGTGGCTTAGCATCTTTACTACAATGAGAAGACTATCTGGAACAGGGATGAAAAAAGGGTAGAATCACCTCTTAGAGCCAATATCAGTTTTTCAGCCAAACTGGGAGATGAAAAGTATGTGTTACTACTTAACTCTGGATTTTTTAAAAATACATCTGTCATAAAAACTGTCTGGTTTTAGGTCTGCTACTGAGAGAGAGAAAGTTGAAGAAAAGTCTGACACTGAAAAACTCTTGGAATATATTACAGAGCTCAGGTAACAACAAATTATTTTCAAGAAGGCAGTTTTCCTCTTGAAAACCAACAGTCCTAAGCATTTTCCTTTGTGTTAATGTGTAAGCTTACATACAAAATTTAGTGGTAACAAGTGCCTGAATTTTCTTCTACAGTAGTGTTGCAGAAACAGCAGAGAAATACAAACTAGAAGTTGCTCAGATGGAGGAGACACTGAGTAAGAAAGACCAAGATACTGAGATCCTGAGGAATACCCTCAAAGCAAAAGAGGAAGAGTCATGTAAACTGATGAAAGAACTTAATGAGAGGTGTCAATTGCTTCAACAAGAGAAAGGTAATTTTGAGTTCTTGTACACTGTTCCATATGTGGGATCACTCTCAGGTCTTTAAGCACCTCAAATAGGTGTTTTCTAAAATGTCAGTTCAGACTGTTTTCTTCTAAATGAGAAGTCAAGTCTCTGAGCTCCAGCTGGAAACACCAAGGCATGTTTTTAACAACAGGGAAATCACATTTGACATCTTTTAAGTCTGAATTGGTGTTTCCATGGAGGGTGACTTGGGTGCATAGTATACAATGAAAATTGTAGGAGTGGCTTTAATCTGAAAAGTGAACACTAAGAAGTTCTTGTTCCTTACTCTTCACTGAGAAGCAGTATAATATTGTGTGAATTCACTGCTAGCAGCTTGTTCACAGATTGACTGAGGTGCTGGGAATGTGGCAAGGATCCTTCTTCACCTCCTTACTCCTCCTCTCCCAACTCTAGCAGCTGCAATCTGAGACATGTACTCACTTTTCTGTGCCAGCTGCCTTCTGTGTGCTAGCTTGTGGAAGAAGCTTTGGGGAACTTGTGTAGTTGCTTTTCCCTGCTCTTCTGGTGAAGGCCAATTGCTTGGTCCAAACACTCCTGCTGTTAAAATGATTTTGAAGTGGTTACCCTAAGCCAATTTTGAGGAGTTTCCAGATGGGTTGTAGGTACGGATTTGTTTTGTGGGGGATTTTCTTTCTGTGTTTTTGGTAGTTAGGCAAGGGAATAACGAAGATAGAACGGAAGTATTATGACTAATATGTTGTAGCTATTTGAAGACAGAAAAGGGAATCTGTTATATTCACAATTTTTCTATGCAGAGAAAGAGGTGTCTGAGGCCAAAGGACAGTTCCTGAGTATGAATGCTGAAATAGAAGCCCTGAAAAAAAAAATTGATTTGGTGGAACAAGAACACCAAGAACTCCTTCAGAAACATGAGGAGGTCATCTCTCAGCTGCAGCAAGAGAAGGTAGATCCAGGCTATGAATTAGTCTAAAAATAAATTGTAATCCCAAGGGCTGGCACTAAAAATTGTTGTTTGCACATGAGATGTGCACTCCACAGATTAGGTTATCATTAATATGGCAAAGTGGGTACTGGCCTGCAGAAGCTTATGTGATCTAATAGGTCTAAGAACCATTCCTGGTGGGATGGGGGTTTTGGTTCTTGCCATAGATTTGTAACTTAAACACTGCAAATTAGCCAAATTAAACCTAGGAAGTACTGGTAGTTTTAAAATCTGTGGTACTCTGGCATGCAGGAGTCATCTGCATCAATGCAGCAGAAGTTACTAGAGTTTGAAGATGAAGTAACAAGTGAGAGACATCTTCTGGAAGAAGAGCTGAATGGTACCATGAAGGAACTGAATAAATTGCATGCAAAGGAGAAGAAAGCTGAAAAGTTGGTGAAGCGACTGGAACAGGAAATCAAATCTCAAGGTCTTGAACTTGCACAGATGGAAGAAGAGTTGAAAGGGTTTGTGAAAGAAACTTTGATTCAAGCTTTGAAAGGAAAAATATTAAATTAGTAGTGTAAGCAGAGCTTCTGAGCCCAATTCAGGTTTTAAAGACCTGAGCAGATCTGAAGTTATTTCTTGCAGGTTGTTGATTATTGATAGTGATGAGATCTAATCACTAGCACTAGTAACCTGAGTCAGTATCAATAGTAATTTGAGTCAGTTTTACATTGTTGTAATTTAAAACAAAAAAAGCCAGTTGGGGTTTGCATGAAAGGCTGGTATTGTAGTGCTCTGACTTTGCTGTGCTGGATAAGATATGTGCGTGTTGTATTGGCTATTTCTGTCCTGGAGAAGGCTATGACAAAAATAGTTTGAATCCAGTTGTTTCTTGTTTAAGTTTACTATTAGGTTTTCAGTCTGTTCTATAGCTCCCTTGGAAAATAAGGGGAGGGGGGAATCCTTAGTAACACCTGTTATGAAGATTGTGCTTTAGTATGTGAGAAGTTACTGGTTTGTCACAATTTATTGCTGCTGCTTCAAGCTTTCTGTAACTGAGAGCAGCATTTGGTGATGTGTTCACACATGCTTCTCTCCAGAGTGCAATGCTGAATTTTTATTTCAGGAAGAATGCAGAGTTGGAGCAAATCAAGGCAGTGCATAGCAGTGCTGTATTGAAAATCCAAGAAGAGCACAGCAATACACTGCAGGAACTTGGAAAGATTACAGCTGACTTTGAAAGGTATTTAGGTTTTATTAATGTATAGGACAGGCATTATCTCTAAGATGATAATAAAATCTACTGTTCATTTATGTGCCACATGTGAGTGTTGGCATGGCATTTGAGCAGAGGATTTTGTGATGGTGTTTGGTGGCATTAAGAATTTATTTCTTGAGTACTAGGCTGGTATAGTGACACAGTATCACTATCTAGTTCAAGAAGTTGGATATTTCTTCTTCCAAAATGTAACCAGTTGGAGGAGTTCAGTGGTCTTGAATCACTAAGAGATTTGTAACTAGTGATGGTGTTCTTGACAATGAAATATCTTGCAAAAAGACTTTATATAAACTCAAAATTTGCATTCAATTGAAAGTAGTTTCCTACAGTTACTGCAATTCTTTTACCTTAAAATATTCAGGTATAGAAAGTATATAAAAATACTGTTATTACTAGGTATGTGTGTCACCCATGAAGGATCCTGTGGGATATTTGCCAATGCTGACTATAGACAGTAGGTGCTTTACTGTTTAAAATTATTTTGAGAGGATAGGTCCTTTATGTTTTAAAATATCTACAAAATATAGTAATATCTGTATCACAGAGTTTGTCATAGTGTTACTGCTTATGGCTTTATGGAGCTGTGTTGTGGTTTCTTTCTTACCTTCGGATTTATCAGTGCCTGTACACTGCCATTGCTTCAGGTTATAAAATCTTTGATACTTGCTAGCACAAGCTTGTATTGCTCTTGTAAGGTGTAAACATTTCAATCTGTATTTTGCCTGAAGCAACAAGGTTTTTCTCATTTCTACTGTAATACCAGCTACAAGAAAGCATCAGCTGAAGAAATTTGCAGTTTTAAACTGGAGAATTCCTCTCTGCGAGAAGAAGTTGCCAGCCTGAAAAAAGTAGGCCAAGAGAATCTGCAGTTGATTCAAGAAGCAGAATACACTAAAAACAAAGCAAATGAAGAATATGCAAGGTACTACACAGACAGACTTAAGCTAAAGAATGTAAACTGAGGCTTGCCTTTCTAACTAGAACCTCATGTGATGCTCTAAAGGTCAGATCAGTATTTGGTGTAAGCTGAAGTTTCTTGCTTTTCCCAGTTCAGAAGGTTGAAAATGATAGACAAAATTCATTAAGTTTATATGCATTAGAAAACTGGTCTGTCTGACCAGTTATTTTGACTTTTGTTTATATGTGGAACATAGAGGAAAAGGAAAATATTTGAATTAAATATATAGGAATATTGTCTGTTCCAGAACTATCAGTTACAGTGGTTGTTCTGCAAATGAGATCGCCAGGGGTGATAAGCAAATACTTAATGCAGAACTCACTCTCTGCCACTCCAGTCTGAATGATGTCACCTCAAATTCTGCTCACAAGCAGATGCCAATTAATCATCCATGAGATGCTACACTGTGATGATACAAACTGAGGTCCTCTCTCTGCCTAATATGAGGCTCCACAGTGCAGCTGATGAGAAACAACACCCAAGAAGTTGGATTAGGCCAGTAGCTGAGAACATGCTTCTGACTGTCTAAGAGCAGTTTAGTGATCCATGTTCTCTATGGTTCTGTGCTGGTGAAGATGCTGCCCTTTCTTTCCTCCCACCTGCTTAATGTCTACAGTTTTCATTAGAGATGGTAAAAGGAAAACTGAAGAGCTGTTTCCTGGCTGAGGTGGCAGGGAAGGGATGGGGCAAACAGCTGGGGCTGTAGAGGGGGTCAGTGCTTTTGGGTGTAGGGTTTTTGAAGTCTTGCGTACATCCACACTCAACAGCCTTGATTAGTTCCTGCTTGAGCAAATCTCTCCATGTAAAGCTTAACTACTAAACCATCCCTGCTAAAAGCTGTTGGCTTGAACAACCTTAAATGAGCAACATGATCTTTCTTTGCTTCAAAAGGACTGCTTGCATCCTTATAGGACAAGGTAAAAATGTTGTTCATCTTAAACTTAATTGCCTTCTGTACTTCTGTTTTCTTTGTGGCACTTTTTATGTAAACTTTTATTTCAGTTCTACTAACAGCTTTTCAACTGTGGTTACTTGGGGGTTTTAGATTTAGTGTCGTGGGAAAAAAAAAGTAAAAATCAAGGGCTCATTAAGAAATTATGATATCTTCCTCAGAATGTGTTTAGAAGTCCAGACCAAGCTTGCACTAAAAGAAGCAGAAATAGAGAGAACAAAAGAGTCTTGCCTTGCACAAATGACTAAACTTCAGGAGAAACTTGAGGAGCAAACTGAAGATCTGAAAAGAGAACTTGAAGCAGAAAGATCAAGGTGACTTTCTCAAACTTAAACTGCATATGATGGCATAGCCAAGTTTTATTGGGAAGAAGTGCTGTGAGCTAACAGGGAACATAACAAAGCTCTGCTCCTTGCTTTTTAGGAAAACCATAAGTGAAGATGTGACCTCTACCCTAAACAAAGAGATCCAGACCTGGCGTAAACTGTATGAAGATTTACATAACAAAGTTAAGCCTTTTCAGGTGTGTTGTGAAGTAGGTGTTCTATCTGTTGACCTAAGACTTTTGCACTTGGCTTAAGTTCTACTCTTGAGAAGTAAATATGCTTCTAAGGCATTTATTCTGCAGCGTTTTCCTAAGTTACTAATCCAATGAGCCAGCTATTCCCTTTCCCAAACTAATCTTTCTTAGTAGATTTCAGTTCAATAAAAAGCTATGATTAGTTGAAAGGTTTTTAAGACTTTCAAATGTATTTCAGCAACAACTAGATGCTTTTGAAGCAGAGAAGAATGCTCTCCTAGAGGAGCATGGGGCAGCCCAAGAACAACTGAATAAACTGAGTGATGCATATGCTAAACTACTTGGCCACCAGAACATGAAGCAAAAAATCAAGCATGTTATGAAGCTGAAGGAAGACAATGTCCACCTGAAGCAGGTTTGTGAAATGAAAAATTAGAAATATGCACGTTACTAATGTGCTTGATGCTTTTGTTTGTTACTCTAAATATTTACAGACTAGTCCTGCAAGCTACTTATTTCTTAGTTTTTAAATTCCCTGCACCAAACAGATTACAATAAACCACCAGACTCCAGAAATGCCAAGAGTTTTATTTTTGACTGAATTTACAACATACAGAGGGATCAGCAGTACAAATAAGTACCTTTACTCTTAGCTTGGTTGGCTTCTCTTACCTTTTTTTTGGGGTCCTAGACTTAATAAACTGTCTGCTGAAAGTTTCAGACTGCCATACTGCTTATTGGTGTTACACAGTACCTGTACGTGCTGCTGGTTTCTCTACACCTGTGTGTCTGGGTTGTGTTTTAATGCCATCAATAATTGTCTAGATGTTTAGCATTAGGCAAAATGGCTCTCTCAGTAAATGATGAAGCAGAATCTTGTCATGTTCTTCATCTAACATCCAAGTCTGGTTTTGCCTAGGATGTGTCAAAGCTGCGTGCATTGCTAGCCAAGGAGAAGCAAACCAACAGGCAGCTTCAGGAGCAGCTGTGTGCGGTACAGGGCATCAAGCGCTTTGATCCTTCCAAAGCTTTCCAGCATGATAGCAAGGAAAATATTCCTCCAAAAACACCTTTAAAAGAAGGTAAGTGTGAGATTGATGTGACCTTTGTTCTCTTAAGCTTAACCGAAGAAGGTATGAGAGTCTTGCATAGTCTGCTGCATCTGAGGGAGGTGAATGGCGTCTCTTGTTCCACAGCAGATGTTGGAGGCTGCCATCAATGGGGCATTCCCAGGGTACTTTCCAGGCCAGATCCCTACAGCCTGGCAGGAATAGGTGGTGTGCCAGGTCAGACAGCAGAGCCATTTTCCTTCTGTCACCAGCTCACATGTTCCTGCCGATGAGGTGACAGGAAGAGTCTCCTGCAGAGGGCATAGGGTACAAGTGGCTTAGCCACACCCCTTTGCACCCTGGTTCTTTAGCTGCTACCTGGCAGGACCTTACACCACTGCAGGTGTCAAGGAAAGGTGCAAAAGGTCAGCAGATAAATGTGGAATGGAGGAACAGATGGAGAGAACATGGGGGTACACCAAGGGAGGTGCAGGGTAGGGGGAGAGAGTTTCATTATAGTGTCTGTTCCAGGGTCTGAAATCCTGGCTTGCCTGCAAGGTTCAGTGTAGGGCCTTCTGCCCTCCGGGAGACAAGAAGTTGTTACTTAATGTGGTAGGAGCAATAAGTGAAAAACTCACTGTTATTAACATTTTTCCATTACAGGTAATAAAAACAAAATTTGAAGTCTTCTTGGTATCAAGAAATTAAATCACGTGTAAACTCGTTGCTCCAGAAGACTTCAACAGACTGCTTCTCCAAGGTGAACTTGGAACTGTATATAATACAAATCAGTAGGAGCCCTAGAGAAATGATCTAGAATTAGATATTTTTAGAAAATCTATGTTTTACTGAGAAGCAACAGGTGACAGCACGTTCCTGACTCCTGGTAACATCCTTACAGGCATGAACTTTTTGAAAAGTGCTCACTGTTGCACATTTTGGAAATGGTGAGGCTGCTTAGTTAGGTTTTGAACAGAGCATTTTAAGTTTGGAAAAGGAGAATTAAGATTACAAATGAAATCTGATTTCATGTGAGTTTTTTGATTTTTGTTTTTATATATTTTTTTTGCATCTATCCAGTGTATACAATTCTATGTTAAATTAATTTTGCTGTTTATAGCTGCTTTGGTACCAATGGCAGCAATACTGCCAAGAGACCTTTTTACTTCTGTGACCTCCACACTATAGAACCTGAGTAGAAATGGGACTGTACACTTAATTTTGATATTTTACAGGATCTATATTCAGTATATGTGAACTTAAATCCCACGGCTGGGTGTTGCAGCTGTTGATCTTCAGAAGAACATTTTCAGGTCGAAGTCAAATTGACTGCATTTATCTAAATGTTTGTGTACTGTGACTAAGATTAGCGTCTTAAGAGCAGTGCTGTGTCCACTGGACTCTTAAACTGCCATAAAATCTTTGTAGCCATCTGTTGTGTGTGATCAGTGCCACAGTGACAGGGAATAACAACAGAATTCACTCACTTGGGTGGAGGACACCACAGAACTCACATGCATTGTACAGACTGGAGTTTTGACTATGGGAAAAGAACCTGTTAAACTGAGTTGAGAATTAAGACCATTTTAGCACAATAAAAATTTTAAATTGCAGAATTTGTCCATTTCCTTTGCAAACCAGGTATAAAACACAAAATTATATTAAAGTGGGATTCATCTAATGTTCTTTTTTCCTAATCTTGTCTTCAAAACAAAGCCCAATGTCAGTCTTGCCTCAAAAACTACGTATTTTCTAGTCTTAGGGAAATTATTTAGCTCAACTGTACAAAACATGCCATGCAGCCTGCAATTCTCTTATTTCTCTTAATACAAAAGCAAATACTGAATTCAAGTAAAAGGTGAACTGTGTTTTTTTTATTTTATGTCTATGCAGCTATCTTACACAGAGGTGCTGCAGAGGCACTACCCAAAGCTTAGCTGGTAGAATTTATTTGCATTTATGCTAACATCTTGAGCCTTACAGAGATTTCATAGTTCCTAGGGAATTATATACAAAAAATGCACATTAAATCCAAGGAAAGAAGTTGCTTGATGTTTTCTTTTAATGTCATCTTTGTGTATTTGCTGGATTACTTGATCCTTTGAAGATTGAGGTTGAGGATTAATTTCAGTGCTTTAATTAAGAGAGCACTTGGTATTCAGCCCGAAGTGTTGAGAGATTTTGATCAAGTTGCTAGAAGTATTTTATACTGGAGTTCTCTCCTTGTGGAGAAAAAAATTAAGGTTTTCTTGTCTGAAGGGTGTAAATGGAGTAAAAAAATTGTAGAGGAAACAGGCATTTGTCTGAATGTTAATGCAAGGTTCCACCAAACTCAAAAACTCAAAACATGAAAATGGAGACACTGATTATAAAGGTACTTATTTGACTGAAGGTGCAGATATGCCAAGGGAAGCCAACAATGGCAGGTGTCATAGGACTGGGCTTTTAGGGATCATACATCCTTGTTTGATACAGCTGCCATGAGCAGGCTTGTACTGACAGAAAAAAAGACAAACTCCAGCAAATAATTCTGCTGGCCTTACAGCAGGGGTGATCCTTGAGCTTTAAAACACTGATAAATCATAGAGCAGAGTGGGGAGAGAAGCAAAGAGTGGAAGTCAAGGGGAAGTTGAGGGCTTTTAGTCAACTTCAGCCTAGGAGGCTTTTTTGCTTTCATGCACTATGAAATGAAGTAATAAAACTGAAACCTTGACATTTGTAGGTTGACTGACATTAGTATTCACTGCAGGAATCCATTGTTTTTATGTTGTGCAAGATTTTTTTAATTGAAAAATCCATGATTTAACATAAATCTCTGATCATTTTTCTTGCTGTGTTGTAGCAAGAGCTGGGCTGTGGTCAGTTGAAATGTAACGTGAAGAGCTCCTGGAATTCTCAACCTGCCTGACCTAATTAGAGCCCTCCTCCTGTTTGCCATAAAAGACAAACTGTCTAACACTCAGTGCCAGTGCTTTGAATGGATCTCATACACACAATGGCTGTGCTTGCTCATGTTGGCTGTTAGGAGGTAAAAATTTAAGCTCATACTGAGCTGCTTAAATGGTACCACTGGGACCAGACCAAAAGCTTAACAGGAATCAGAGCCACACGTGATGCAGGGCTTGGATGTGTGTTTTGGTTCCAAAGGTCAGCAGAGCCAGTGCTGCTTTCAGTCCATGTGCCCTCTGCAGGCACAGCAGACAAAGGGACAAGTGCACAGTTGATCTGCAATGATTTCCCAGGCTGCTAATTCCCCCTGTGCCTTGGCAGTGCCTGAGATGCTGCTGGAAATGGAGCAGGTAAGGCTCTGCATATTTGCATTAACAGGTTGTTACCACACTCTGGTTACAAAATCAAGGGAAAAACAAACTGGGAGAGAGAGGGAGACTTAATTATGCTGTAGTGTCTGTGAGTTACAGTCTGAAATGTTAATTTAATGAGTGGTCCATTTAATCACCCAGGGATGCATAATGCTTAAGTGACTGTGATCTAGACAACAATACAATTCTTACTGTAAAATCAGTGTTTCACAAAGTGAATGCAACAATAATAAAGGAGTTGAAAGTGTAGGTAGAAAACTACAGAACTTGAGGTAAATATTTGAGGAAAAAATAGATACTATTACATAATGAAGATACAAAAGGTGCATATAATTTGACTTAATCTGGTGACAAAGATGGTAAGATCTTTTACAGGCTGATTGATGATCGTAGCTTGAGATTTCGGATTTCATGCTTTTGTTATTTTTCTCTTGCTCTGAGCCCAGAAGACAAAATTTTTATTTCTCTATCATGGTTTTTGTAAAAATGCACAGGGAGCTCTTGCAAGCTGTGTTGGGAGGAGATGGTGTGACATCAGGTGTACTGGGAGTTCTTGCCTCCATGCTGCTAAACAGTTTGGTATTTGTTTGTAGTTTCTTCTTTTTGATTTCAAGTTATGGATTACCGATGTTTTGAAATAGAATTCCAAGGTTAATGGAAGGGAATTAAATGTCAATACCTTGTTACAGGGGAAAAAAGGGCATCTCTATTCCATGAAGGCAGAAACTGGCTGAAGTGGTTTAATCTTTTTATGTATATACACATTTTTGTCCTTTAAATGTTAGTTTTTTTCATAAAGGTTATTTACGATATTCTGTAAGATTCTAGTATGATTCAATCAAATTTTCGTGGACTTTTCTGGTTTTCCTCCTTGAGTACTAGCAAATAAAACTCTTTTAATCAAGTCTAGTTGAAATAAATCCATTGGCGTAGATACAAGTGTGAAGTAGCTACAGTGAGTTTTGGCCAATAATTTTTATGCATCTATCGATCTTCTCTTGTTAAAAAAAATCTTGCTAGGCACAGTCTCTGCCTTTGTGGGTCAGAATAGGTACAGTAACACTTTGGATACAGTATCCTGTTACCTTCAAAACTTTGTATTGAAAAAGAAATCATCTGTCAAGCATGCAGTGATACATTCAGGATCAGTACTGTAAGTGGGATTGCTCTCTCAAAAACAACAGCCCTCCCCTTCTCTGTGGGACTTACCAGTTGGTTTTACATCAAACTCTGGGTAAAGGCAATTGAAAATGCTTCTTTTTCTCCACTCTAAAACGAGGAATTAAGTAATTTATAGTGAATATGTAAATTCACTATGCATGACTGAGTTATATGCAGGATCATATGGTATTTTGGTCTAATTCTGAAGTTTCACTTTGTTTTTTACAAATGAGAACTCCCAGTGTCAAGTTCAGAGTTTCAATAGGGGAAGTGTGGTCAGATGTTTAAAGGCAGAGCCAGACGTGCTCAGGGCAGTGACTTTTGTTACTGTTTAGAGCACCATGAACACGGGAAGAGGAGCGGCCCTGCAGGTAAGGCAGCCCCGGTGCTCGCGGTGCCCCGGGAGCACAGGCCCCCTTCTGCCTCCCTTCTCCCCGAGGCCAGCAGCGTTCGGGTGGCCGTGGGTGTACCGCGGTGCGGGGCTGGCTGCGGGTACTGAGGGCCCCGCTGTCCCTCACAGCCCCATTGTCCCTGACAGCGCCATTACCGCTGACAGCCCCACAGTCCCCCCGGCCCCGCCGCTGCCCCGCCCGCCCCGTGCGGCCCTCCCTGTCCTGCGGGGCCGCGCCTGCCTCTTTAAATACCCGTGCTGGCCCCGCCCCCTCTAGCGCGCCCCGGCCAATCAGCGCGCGGCGGCGGGAGGCGCGTGCGTGGGGCGCACGACGCGGTTAGGGCGCCCCCCTGTGGCTCAGCCCGGGCGCGGAGCCGCCGTCGCGCAGCGCCGGGAGCCGCGGGCGCGGAGCGGCACCAGGCCCGGCCCGGCCCCGCCATGGTGGGCCGGGAGAAGGAGCTCCGGATCCGCTTCACGCCGGGACGCTGCGAGCTCGTGGAGGTAAGGGCGGAGGGGCCGGCAGCCCGCCGCGGGGCGGCTGTGCCGCTGTGCAGCGCGGGGCCGGGCGGGCAGGCCCGGAGCGCTGACGCGTTCGCGGCGGGGCCGGGCCCCGGGGGCCGGAGCTGCGGCCGGAGGGGCAGCGGGTACCTGAGAGCCGCGGCTGGGAGCGGTTCCGGGGGTTGGTTGCGTTTGTATCCGCCCGGCCCCGCGGAATGGCCAGCGGGACGCTGCGCTCGGCAGCCCGCGGCGCCGCTCTCGGCGGGCCCGAGGCGCGGGGAGGGCTCGGAGATAGAGACCGAGTGCGGTGGTTCCACAGAGGGTTCATTCTTCGGCGAGGCGCCTCTGTGCCCGCTGTCCCGGGCGGGGCCGGTGGTGAGCCACAGGTGAACGTGAGCTGCCGCAGCAGTGAGGGCTGGGCGTGGAGGAAGCGGCACAGCAACTTCTGGCAGCCAGTGTAGGCTCGCCTGTCATTGCGAGCCTTCGGAAAGCCCCAGGCTTTGCCGTTTGCTTTCTGTAGCTGCAGGGCATGTCAGAGCTGAGAGAGCTCAGTCTCACGTTCCCTTCCCTCTATTGACTTGGATCTCATCGGATTATGTTGCAAATCTTTTACACCAGTGGTTTCCGGGTTTTGGTGCCCATTCCTTAAAATTGGTGTTTTTAGTTCATCACGATTTTCTAAATAAAAATATAAATCTTAAAGAGCTTTATAATAAACTTCAAAAATACTTTTTTCTGGTTTTCAACTTGAAATGCATCAGGTTTTGTTCTTTTTATAAAACGTACTGTTATTTTATGTTTTGATAGTGTCTGCAAAGTGATCTAGTGTCTCATAAATGCTGTTTTTAAGTCTGATAATGCTGTGACTTGTTTATCTGAATTGAGACTTCTAAACACAATACTTTTTTGTTCTTGGTTAATGTCAGATTATAATAAATGGGATGGTTCATTATAAACCTTAAAACTGCCTGTTTTGGTAGTGGTAGAGGACCATAGAAATGCTGCTGCAGCTAGGTGATGTCCTGTGAAGGAGCAAGGCAGCATACAGGGAAAGAGTTCATCTGTTCAGGTTCTGTATCACCAGAGTGTTAAAATTTCTGGCAAGAAGAGGTTTAAACTGGTAATTAGTTGGTGTTGGATGTATGAGAACCATCTATCATTTGTCTTGCTCTTTCAGAAACAAGTGATTAGAATCAATTTGTCTTGCAGACAACAGCAGTAACATGCAGGCTGTGCTTGGTGAAAGCTGTGTCTGTGTCCAGTTCAAGCTGTGCTGCTGATGTAACATCCTCTTCGCGATATGTAAAATAAACAAACTTAGATGAATGAGGTTCTAAAACATCAGGTTTTGCAAAATGACACTTGGTTTTGGGTTGGTCACTTCCTACTTACTGAAGATATTCAGTGATCTTTTGATGTTTTTAGAGAACCTTTTGACTTTGTTCTGCAGTAAATGTTGGATGTTTATTAGTGAGCACCTCTGGCTGTGGAACTCTGATCATAGATCCTGTGACTCTTTATGCAGACTTTGCTAAGAGAAGTAGTTCAGAAGAAAATAGTAGTTGCATGTTCTTGCTGATGCTGTTCAGAGAAGCCTGGGTAGCCTTAAAGTTGGTAAACCACGTTGTGATCTCAGGTAACGTTTAAGGATAAAAGTCACCTTTTGAAATGTCACTTGCTGTAGTCTGTCATTTTCAGGCAACTGTCCAGATGTAAATTATTAATTTTTATCTGGTAGTAATAAGTCAGCCTTCATCTGGAGATTTAGAGTTGAGAGAAATTCCTGCACTGTGCTGGGGACTTGGAACAATTGCTTTGGGTAGGCTGTTTCCTTCGTGCCCTCTGCATATGCCCTTATGGAATAAAAGCTTTGTAACTTCACGGGTGAAAGACAGTGAGTGGGAGTGATTGCTGTGGCTTCCTGTGCTGCAGTCAAAAAGTTCCAGTCTGGTACAATGCTTAGAAATTATAGGGCTATTGAGATTGCATGGCAGAAGGCATTCTATCATGTACAGAATTATAGTAATTTGTCACAAATTGTCCTTTGGTCAGGAAATACAAGATCTGTGGGTTCTGCACACAAAGTTTTTTCTGCACAGGCATGGTAAAGATATGCTTTCATTTTTGTATTTAGCAGGTGGTTTTGGGCTTTATTCATCGCAGATACCAAAGGAAAGCATTAAAGGAAAATAAAGATTGCAGAAACAGGCTTGGATCTTGTGTTTGCTGTCTTGAAAAGCTGATGTTCTAGTGAGAGGCGGGATGAAGTTCATGTGTGCTGATGTTCACAGCTGTCCCAAGTACCAGAATGTGCAGGAGCTGAAGTACAGCTTTAGTCTGTTGTATAGATTGAGGGCTGAAATTGTCAAATCACTTTCAGATGCACTTTGTAAAATTGACAAGAGATCCTTGTCTTGGTTTTACTTACTATTAGACTATTGTGTTGAATAACAATGAATTGCTTTTGTATTTGATAATAAAATTCAATATTTTAATTATTACAGTAAGTTACATTGTATTGCTGCAGCTTTTAACAGGCACAGTCTATGCAGAGTTATTTGTTGTAGGATTTGGACTCTATGTGTTACATCTTTTGGGTCTCTTTTCTAAAGAAGTTAGTTCTCTCAGATTGGACAAAGTTATCAGCTTTTGAATGAACTTAAAATTCTGTCTTCACTAGTGGTTTGGATTGTTGTAGAAGTAAATGAGTTTCTCACTGAAATTTTGTTTTCATTACCTTTGAATATGTGATTAAATAGTTGAGTGGCTGCAGTGTTGGTCCTCCGAGATGTTGGTGTTGAACGAGGCACTCTAAAAGGCTCAGGAGAAGCTTTTTTAATACAGTAGCCTTTGACTGTAGTTTTGCATACTTTTAAAGAAAAATCAGTACAAAATTACAGTAGAAACAAAACTTTTCCTGTTGTCATTTCCCTAGGAAGATGTTGACATTCCCAGTAGGCGAGTTTTGATCACCGGTGCTACGGGACTTCTTGGCAGAGCTGTGTTTAAAGAATTCAATGAAAACAATTGGAACACAGTTGGCTGTGGATACAGGAGAGCTCAGCCCAGATTTGAACATATTAATCTTCTGGATTCTATTGCAGTTCATGACATCATCCATGATTTTCAGGTAAGTTTCTGGAGTATAAAGTGGATGGAAGGGGTACTTTGTGTGTGCAGTGGTCAGCTGATGGTGCTGCTGAGTTCTGGGCTGTGAGTGGGGCTGGTGCTTGGGCAGAGCTCTGACAAAGGTGTGTCCTCTGCCCCACCCAGAGCAGAGGTTTGCTCTGTGGGTACAGACAGCTTTGGCCTCTGCTGTGCTCACCACAGGCAGGCTGCAGGCACAACTGTACCTGCAGCACACTGCAAAGGAAAAGATACTTTTGAGTTATCCACACAGTAATGTGTCAATATGCAGTTCTGGGGAAGTGGAGGAGTATTTAAATACAACAGTAGTAACTCTGTAGTGTGCAGTGTTCACTGTTTTTTTCAGTCTGAGTGCCAAGAGGAATATATAAAACCTGAAATACATGATCCAGGGTGCCATTCTATAAAATAGTAAATATCATCTTAATAATCCTCAAAATCAAGTAAGCCATGTATAAATAGCTTACCTAAAAATTTTTAGTAGCCTTGTGTGTATGAGAAATCTATCTTATGTTAATATATATTTTACTATATAGAGTTAAAAAGAAAAAAATCCCCACAACTTCCAAGTTGCTTCAAGATTGAAGCTACTGAAGACCATCATTTCACAATTAATGACAAATGTTTTTCTTAATCTTGAAACACCATGGTTTTATTGTGAAAAGATACTAAGGAAAAGGTGTTCCTCAGAATGCCAGAATTAAAAAAAAATCCTATTTTTATTACTTAGTTTTGCCTGAGGGGTGTCATCACTAGAGTTAGGATGCAATTGCCATTTCTTGACATGTTGGTTGTTTAAAATTAGTCTTTAATTTCCAGCCTCATGTTATAGTGCACTGTGCTGCTGAGAGAAGGCCAGATGTTGTAGAAGGTCAACCAGATGCTGCTTCTCAGCTCAATGTGGCTGCTTCAGCAAACTTAGCAAAGGAGGCAGGTAAGGAGATCATCTCATGGATTTGGTGTCTGGTTCAAATCCTGCATCTGTTTATACAGGGACACCAGTAGAAATAGTGCAAGTGTTAATGTCACTTCTGCCATCACCGTGCTGTTGATCTGTTTTTGGTAAGAGTAGTGTACACAGCTCTGTGAAGGATCAGACAAAGCAGCAGGAATGAATGTGCATGGAGGATGAGATCTGTGGGAGATTTAAGGGTCTATTGGGATTTCAAAGAAGGCATGAATTAATATAAATTATCTATGAACATTTTCTTCCTAGCTGGAGTTAGAGCATTTCTGATCTACATTAGCACAGACTATGTATTTGATGGAACAAACCCTCCATATAAAGAGACTGATGTGCCAAATCCCCTGAATTTGTATGGTAAAACCAAACTGGAGGGTGAAAAGGCAGTTCTGGAAAACAATGAAGGTAAGACACTCAACCATTTTTAATACAGGCTTCTATTTTTGCTCAGTTATATATTAGCTTAGTAGACACTTAAGTCATCAATGAAGTTGCAAAACCATGGAAACGAGTTTCAGAGAAGAATGTGATTAGGGGTTGGTCTCCTTACTCATGAGCAATTCCTCTTGCTTATACCTTGACTGAAGCTTTTATTTCTTACCTGTTCCAATCTTCATTCATGTCATTTATCTCTTCCTGGTGGACATTCATAAGCCTTTGTCTATTGTGAATCTGCTGTTCCTAAGGAGAGATAACATACTTCTTTCAATATATAACTGCAGTTATTTATGGGGATGCATTGCAAGTGTTGTCAATGTATGTTTACTTAAAGGGAAACCCAGACTTGCGATTCAGTAATAATACAGCTCAAATCATCATGGAGCCTTATTATTCTTTGGGTTTTGCTCTATTATGTATACCATCAGGCCACTCATTTTGGTTTTATTCACCTACACACATCATAGTCCTGCTTGTAACAAAAGGTTTAATAACATATTATGGTTTTAAACAACCAGATTTTTAAAATTTGTTTACATCTTTTCTTAATGAAAATTTGGCACATGAAATACACAGACATAATTTTTAAAGTTCTACTTAAGGGAAAAGAGCATGTTCTCTCTAATTTAAGATTTAATTCTTGTATAAAAGAGAGATTTGACTGTTTCTACGTAGTGGACTGTCAATGTCCAGTTACAGATTATAAGGAAAGAAGCACTTGTATTTTATCAAAAAATCTGAAGAAAGTAATCTCAGTTCACATGCAGAAGAGGCTTCTGACACTTACACTGTGGTTCTGTGCTTCCCAACCAGAGAACCAAGCTATTGATAAATTATTGTGATGGTCTTCCAGTAAGTAAACATATGCTGTGTATGATGGATTTGGCATTATTAGTAAGAAAGAAACTTTGTAAAAAAAATACTTTTGATAGGAAAAATCTCATTTAAGTAAAAATAAAAATAAATGACAAGTTATTCACTCCACCTCTAGATTAAATACCATCTCTGAATTTGACTGTGATGCTGTTTGCTGCCTGTTCTACATTGGCAGTGAAGATGAGACTTTACCAGATCCAGGGATGTGTGGGTATCCTGCTAGAACCTTCCCCCAGCTCAGCACTGCAGCTTGGTTTTGTAACCTTTTGGAGCAGGCTCTGTCAGGCAGCAGTGGAGTGTTGAGGTGGTGATGAGTAAAGGGTTTGAAAAGATGAGTTCTCTTGATTCATACAAATACAAGTATTTTCCATGTTCTGGTGTTCCAGCCACTAATTTACTGATACAGAGTAGGTGGAATTCCATTGGTCAAATCTGTAACTGTGGGAAGAACTGCCCTGTCTATTTCTGTTGTAAAATGCAAAAATCTCCTGTAAATGGCTTTACATTTTTTAAAAGATACTTTACTTTGGTTAGAAGGGGATACATACTTATAAATATGTATGTATATGTATAAAGTCATGCTTATAGAACTACAAAGTGTCAGGAGGTGCTCAGAGCTGTTAGTCATGAGGCTGATCCTCTCCACATCCCAGAGAGCTGAGAACAACAGGAAGGTTGTTGTCTTCTCAAAAAGTGAATATTTTTAAAGCAACTTAAAAATAGATGTTTCAACCAGTATTTAAAGAGAAGAGCATATCTGCTGAGTGACCAAAAAACTGCATCTAGAGCAGCAGGAAATCAGTGTCGTGTTGGGTTTTCTGTTTGTTTTTCTTGTCTAAGTACTTATTCTGGTTTACTTCTCTCTGAGAATAATTGCTGTGTTAGCTTTTTCTGTTTGTCTCTCCAATAGTTATAGCATTTTCCTCCAAGTATATTAAGAATGGCAATGTTTTGATGACTTCAGCTTCTAATTTCAGGTCAAATTTTTTTGTTTTCTCTTTCAGCAAAACTATTACTTATAAGTAATTTGTCATAGCATTGGATTTCTCCTCAGAGGCTTTTTGAGTCTTCATGACAGAGATAGACTAGTATGATGTATTCCATCATAAAATATGCTTCTCTTTGCATTTTGTTAATTTTTCAAATCACTGTCCTGGAATCTAACATTGTTTACTGTTGTGTTCTGTGAACCTGGTCCTTATTTGTCAAGCTTTTCATTTATTTCAAGGTTCATGGGTTTTTTTTTTTTTCTGGTAAATAATATCCTCCTTTTTACAGGAGGCTTCTGCATGATGGGTGAAAAATCTTTGTAATTTATGCCTAAATATGATGACCTGGGATTGGTGGGAATTTTTCTCCTTGCTCTTGCCCAGAGGGGAGTGCTGGAGAAACTGCACAGAGTAGTCGGGTTTTTAATTTTTAATTTTTGTTCTAACCCACACAGGCATCTTTATGTAATTAATGAAAACTTGTTAACTTTGTGGAAATCAATGGCATAAATGAAAATAAATAATAATACAATAATTTCTATAATCTTAGTGTTTATAAACTGTCTTGGGTATAAATTAAAATTGTATTCTCTGAGCTAACATACTGCTTGCATTTTATTTGTGATTTGTAGATGCTTAATCAGCATATTTCTTAACACTTCCACTTTTCAGATTGTGCTGCAACATGGGTACCCACCCGTGATCTAAAATATTCTTTCTTTTAGACACTGCAGTACTTAGGATTCCTGTCTTGTACGGAGAGGTGGAAAGACTGGAGGAAAGTGCTGTGACAGTCATGTTTGATAAAGTGCAGTTCAGTAATAAATCTGCCAACATGGACCACTGGCAACAGAGATTTCCTACCAATGTCAAGGATGTAGCAGCTGTTTGCAGACAACTAGCAGAGAAGAGAATGTTGGTAAGAATGGCAAGAAATGAGCTGCTGCAAGGTGAAAACAGTTGGAGTTCTCAGCTTTGCTTCTGAACAACTGAGAACTGCACATCACCTGGATTATTTGCATTTCTGGAATGCTGGGAGGGAGGAAGGAACTGGCTGTAATATTGCAGGACCTGTGCATGACTATGAGGGTGTTGTGGTCTTTGGAACAAAAGTGGTTAAAGAGATCGGACAGAACCTCCTGAAAACTGTCTTGTGTCTCCTGGTATAGAGGAGAGAATTAGAAATGCCAACTTATTCTGATATGCCATTACAAATTGCCAGTTTGAACTAAACAAAACCATGTGGTTGAATGTAATTCTCAAAGATGCCCTTGTTTATTGTATTAATTACACTGAAGTGGCCAAACAATGTTTCTGGACTGAAGCACTTCCTTGTATTTGTTCACCACAGCACCCTCAGATTGCAATCTTTGCAAGGTAACACAACAAAACAACAAACAGCCACCTTCATGTTTTTCACACAGTAACTTTGAAAACATGGACTGGACTTGTACAGGGTTTGCAGTTTACCATTGAGAATGTGTGTGATGCCTTTTGCCTTTGTTTTTGAGTAAGTGAACATCACAGAACAGCTGAGTTCCTCCTCCCCAGCTCTTTGACCTTGCTTGGTTGGTGGGCAGCTCCTTTCCCTCCTGTTCATTCTACAGGACACAAACTGTCTGTGAAGTCAGGTCAGATAGAAGTAACACCATTTTCCAGTCTCAGGTCCTGGTCAGGTGTTCTCTGAAAAGGTACAGATGTTTCTAGAACACCACTGAGGTGCTGTAAGATGCCTTTTGAGATAGGGTCTTGCTGGATGCTAATTCTGCACAGTTTTTGCACAGGAATTAGCCTGAGGGCCAGCTGACTGCTTCCTTTCATCTGTCTGTTTCCTCTTTCTTCTCTAGGACCCATCAATAAAAGGAACCTTTCACTGGTCTGGCAATGAACAGATGACTAAGTATGAGATGGCCTGTGCAATTGCTGATGCTTTCAACCTTCCCAGCAGCCACTTGAGACCAGTAAGTGATGTGTTGTTGGACCTGTAGGCAGACAGATGTGCCTGATCATTGCAAGTAGCAGGTCTCCCACTGGCTGTACAAGTTGAACTTCCCCTTCAGGACAGGCTGTGCATGCCCAGCACAGCAACTCTGTAGCTGAGGGGACTGGCTGGTATCAAGCTCAGGAAAAAAACAGCTGCTTTGACCTGCTGAATTAGGAAAGTTATGCAGTCACCAGTTTCTTAGTCTATAGCGCAATGGTATTTCTGCAGAACAGTTCCCCTTAGTCACAAGCAAATCTGTACTTTTATGTTAGATTAATAGGGCCTTAACTTGAAGATAGGACTCTGTAAAAGCTGTGCAATGTCCAGATTTATTTCTGAGTACATGCACTTAAGAACTGCAAATTATTTTTGCTTTGCTTAAACCACTTATCCTGCAGTTTTATTGAACTGCAGGATAAGAAGAAAGCCCAACATGACACTGATTTCCTGCTGCTCTAGATGCAGTTTTTTGGTCACTTGAGACTACTCTTAAAGGTATACTGGTAATGTGATGGGCATATGACATGTCACGAAGATTTTACCTATGTACAAAATAAATTCTAAGGATTCTGAATTGGTGAACACTGAAACTGAAATGTGACTTGGAAGATGGAAGAAAAACAGTGGAGAACACTTAGTCTTAATTTTTCCTGCTCAACTCTATTTCTCTTTAAGACATGATTGCCTTCATATTGATCAAGGCATGGTTCTGTTTACATTCTGAAGTATTCCTTACCTTGTGATGATAATCACAGAGTGAAAATAGGAATAAAATGTTGAAAAACACAAATAGTAGCAGTAAAGAGAGTGAGAAAAAGTTGCCTTAAGACAGTTCACATGGCCTGATGGGTTGAAATAGAGTTAACTGTATAACAAGCAAATAGCAAAAAAATCCAAACCATAGGAACCTCCAGAAAACAGAAGGGAGGAGGCAACAATACCTATATAAAAAACTGTGAAGAAAAAGTTCTAATGTACATGTACAAGTATTTTTCTGTCACGTCTGTTTACTTATTGGTGTGGGGGTTTTTTTGTCTCCTGTTTCTGTTTTTAGATTACTGATAGTCCAGTTGTGGGTGCTCTTCGTCCCAAGAATGCTCAGCTGGACTGCTCCAAGTTGGAGATGCTGGGGATAGGTCAGAGAACTCCATTTCGAGCTGGGATCAGAGAATCACTTTGGCCTTTCCTTGTTGACAAGAGATGGAGACAGACAGTCTTCCATTAGTTTGTAACTTTTTTAGTAAAAGTATGGTATGTGGCACTTTTTTAAAAGAAAAAAAATAGTTTTGTATGAGTGTTCTTAAATTGTGACATTTATGAGCTTTCATTTAATTGGGTAAACAAATGGTCTTGCACTAGTGAAACTTAGCCTAAAAAAAGTTCAGTGACAAAAACTGAACCTATTTGATGTCATGGATTTTTTCCTTCCATTTATACCAGTCTAACTTGATATCTGTTCTTGGTGGGTTGAGGTTCTTAGTAATGAGTACTGTGTGATGCTAAGAATGACTCAGATCACTTGCTGACTTACTTTTGGCTGAAATGTTGTTGATGCTTAAGGTCTGTGCCATTGTTGTATATACCATTTCTCTTCATTAAAAGACATGGTCAGTTACTTTATCACCAAAAATCTGAGGTTTTTGTTTTTAATTTCTGAAGATGGTGTTCCTAATGAATTAAGCTGAAGTAGGAATCCTTAAATGTTTGTTTTGCTTGAGCTCTGATCAAAATGTTTTTTAAAAAAGTGAAACTTTATTTTTGCAATTATCAAGTGTACTTTTTATGCTTGAAATATTTTCAGAATGTTCTGTACATTGAATGCCTGCAGCTTTGTATTTGTACAGTAAGTTGTATGCATTTGTTTTCATGGTGACTTATAAAAGCTAGGGGAGGGTGGGGACAGTGGGCAACCAATAGTTTTGAACTGGGCTTTTTTTGGGTGGGGGATTGGAGTTGAAGGATTTTTTTTTTCTGGGTGGTTGTTTGTTTTTTGTATTAAAGCACAAAATATCTTGATCCTTCCCTTCCCTTTTTGGGGACAGCATTTGCAACTTGTTAAATTAATGGAAGATGTTTGTTAGTCAGTACATGGGAGATGGAGAGGAAAGTGTTCAGTAAGTTGTAGCACTGCAGCAGCTTTTGCACAGACTGTCTGACCTGGCACTGCTGCAACTTGTTGTGGAACAGCAATGTGTGTGTGGTGAAGGTTTGCAGCATAATAAAAGTGCAGTAGTCTAATATAAGACAGTCTTTAAAGCTAAGCTCAATAGCCAGATAATGTGGAGGAAGAAGATGGTAAAGCTTTGCTGTGTTTTGAAGTTGTAGAATCAACAATATGAATGTTCTGATCTTGCTAGCAGATTATTAGTAAAGCTAGTAAAAGGCCCAATTGGATGGTCATTTGTTTTTCTGAGGCTGAGATGAAGGGGGAGGGAAAGATGTTCAGATTAATTTTTTTTCTTTAAGTGTGTAGGGGAGACACATGCAAAAATAGACCAATGAAGGTCTTGTAAGGGTGAGCTTTACATTCAGTCATTTCATTTCAACTGGCATATGCTAAGCAATCATAATCCCAATCTGTTTTACTCTGAAGTCCTGATGCACACATGGTAACCTATCTCCAAAATGACAATAAATATATATTGACAGCATGAGAAACAGTTGTTGATTCTTTCTTTGCAATCAGAATTTGTTTATCTGAATCAGAAATGTTTGCAATTCTTCTTGAAATCTGTGTGCTCTTTCAATGCTGGGGATTTTTTCCTTCTTTAATTCAGTAATTATTTCTGGACTTGGATTATATTGGATCAGTTTCTCTGTCAGTGTCACTGCCTTGGAAATGTGATTAATGTACACACCAAAGATGCAAAAGGTGTTGAAAATACGAGCCCTGAAATGTCTTGGGCCTCAGGGCTGGATCAGGAAGATTCTATGTCCCTTCCCCTTGCAGAGAGCAGTTTGACCAGGAATGAGAAAAGGATGACTTCTCTCCCAAAGATAAAGGACCTAAGTGAGATGAGTTGGGCATTTTACTGGGAGGACAAAATTGAAATATTTGAACTTTTTTTTTCCACACTGAGTAAGTAAATCTCACTGTCCAGTTGTAGCCTGTCAGAGGGGATCCATGTCCTCAGCATCCCCCTTGGAGACTGCAGTCTTGAGGCATTTTGCTACTGGACAAATGTCACCTTGGATGACATTTCCCTCCTTTGGTTATAGAAGTGTAAGACAGCACCAATAAATATTGCAAGAGGCAGTGGAACTAACACTGTCATCTTCCAGTCACTTTAAAGATATGTTGCTGTTGAAATAACTTTTTGTACTCTTCCCTTTTTGTTTCTGGCTCCATGACACTGGAGGTGTTTGTGTTCATCCACAAGGGCCCAGGAACCTTTTAGGGTCAAAACTGTTGTGCTTGCATGAGACACAGTCTTGGTGTTGGGAGGAAACCGTGGCCTCTTTTTACAGAAACAGTGCCAGTTTCTGCCAGGTTAGTGCTTGTGAAGTGTGGCAATACAGAGTCCTGCTCCAGTCCCCATTTGAGGGTTGTTGGAGGTTCATATTCATTTATTCACTGCTGTCTGTCAGCAGTGGGCATAAAGGAAGACAAGTCACTGGTTGTAAAGTCTCATTTTCTGTTCAGGCTAGCTATGCTGTGGAAGCCCAGCAGAGCAGGAGCTGATGCGTGTCTCAAATACTGATAGCAGGATGGCTGCAGAGCCAGCCAAGGGCCACACAGGGGTTGGGCAGCACTTTCCTGGGACAAATGTCCTTGTTCTAGCTGCTGGACATCAGCACAACACATAGAGCACAAGCACAGGAGTGTGGCCGAGATGTAGGTGTATATTTTTCAAAAAGACTCCAAAGCTCTCTGACTCATTTCCAGAAAGGTTTAGGAAAAGGGACTGCAGGGTAATTAATTTGCATAGGAAGTGATAAACTTGTCTGTAGAGCAGGGAAAACTTACCCAGAGAAAGGTATCCCCACCAGGCCCAGGACTCAGGGCACATCAGCTGGAGCAGCACTGGAGCCAGGACTGGTGATCTCTTCTTCTTCCTTTTTTTCCTCTCTGCCCCTCTTTAATTCATCTCTTTCCTTTCACCCTACTCCTTTATGCAAAACCCCCTGTCATGTGCTTGCATAGGAGGTCAGGGACTAACTGGTATCAATTTCCATGCCAAGTGTGTAATTCAGTAATAAAACTTCATAAGCTTTTGCAGGTCTTCTGACTTTCGTCATCCTTTACATCCACGAGTAAGTCATTTGCGGAAATTTCTTAGTTTGTGACTGAAGGGACTGCGTGTCTCCCCAGGAGGCTCCGGAAGCACCTGCTTGTGGAGGGCAGGATGGCAGCTGGGGAACAACTGCTCCAGAGCCCCTGAATGTACCTGCAGAGCTCTGCCCTGTGCCTGTGGGGCAGCTGGCAGAGCAGGTGACACAATCTCCAATGATACCAGTCTTTTCTGCCCTAATGTACACACTGCCCTAATGTAAAACAAGGCTGTTTAACTCACTGATGACATAAATTATCCAAGTTTTAACTATTCTGATCCCACATACTCTGTAATTAAATTGAAACTGGATGTTCTTTTAAGTGGCACATCTTCATTTAAGCTATTTGCTTCATGTGTTTACTTTACAACCAGTCCCTCACATACAAAGCTGCTTGTGCATCTATCTAGCAATTACAGTATAGCAGAACTTAAATGAACTGTATAACAAGATGAAAATATATAGCCTCTTACAATATTCACTGATTTTGATGAGTTTTTGGACTTCAGACATGCATTGGATGGTAAGCTTAGTGCTGTCTTGAGGGCCCCTGAGTTGCAGCTTTGAGTTCAAGGAACTTGTGGCTTTGCAGTGTTGCTTGTTTACTTTATAACAGCTTTATTCTGTTACTTGCCTGAGCTAGTGTTTAATTAAAACCTCAGAGAAGTGAGACTTCTGTCTGAAATGGCTTCTTTATAACCTGGAAGAGGTCTCTTGAGTAGGATTGACTGCTCAGTGACACTGACTTCCAAAATAATGACTGCTGTGTAATGTCATAGGGCATTTGCCAGCATGAAAAAATGTCATTAATAGGTATGGAAAAAGAAAAAATGTGTAGGCAGCAGGGATTAGGAATTACATTAAGAAAACTATTACAGAAAAGATTTCTCCCTGTGCTTAATGTTTCACTGATTTCAGTAGGGTTCCTTACCATGCTTGCATTTAAGTACAGGATAAAACTTCTAAGCATCAGTGCTTGGGAGTACCTTGATGAGAGGTGAATAAGGATACAGATTATGGACTTCCATGTATTTTTAAGTTTTGATAGTACTCTGTTGGGGATACTGTAATTCAAATTGGTATCAAAGAGTGCAGCAGTTAAGTTCCAAATCTTTTCACTGCAGTCAGGCAGTTAGTGCAATCACAGGGGATGGATCTGATGAGATCCCCAAAGCCGCTGCTCCTACCGCAGCCCAGTGACCCTCACGCTGAGAGCTGCTCTCCTTTGTTCATCAGGAGAAAAGTCCAGCTTCTTCAGCTTCCAGAAACCTGATTCAGCCAGCTGTGACATGGGGCCACTCCTGTAAGCGCCTGTAGAGGATTCACTTCTGGAGGATAATGTTAAACTAATGTAGAGGAAAAGAAGAGAAAGATTTATTAACAGCAAGTCCAGACAAAAGGAAGGGGACTATGAAAACACTGGCTCTGAGCATTTCCCAAAACACAGCAAAGGACTCTTATTTCTTCCTTTCTTTGGGGCAATACAGGTGGAGTTGAATGGAAGTTCAGCAAAATACCTTTGTACCCAGGCTTCCTTTTATTTCTATTTTAGTTACAGATGTCATGTTATGATTGGTCTCCTTCTTGTTTGATTTTTGAAGAGAACTTCCGGTAGGAAGAGATAAAACACAGAAAGCTGAGAGTATGGAAATGAATGACTGCAAGGGGCGATGCAGGAAACACAACAAATACTGAACTGCTGTGAGAAACACAAGCTCGTGCTCTTAACACTGGAGTGAAGGGCTCAGGGACATGATTTAGATCAGCAGGGTACGCTGCAGACACGTCAGGGCCCTGAGGGAGCCACTGGCCCTGCAGCCCCTTGCCCTGGCCCTGGGCTTGCCTGCAGTGTGGGGGCATCTCTAGGATGGGGTTCAGGGGGGAACAGCTGTGGGAAAGCTCCCTGGGCCTTTTCCCCAGTGCCTGTGGTCACTGTCCCTCCCCTGCCAGCTGGGGACAGGCTGTGGCCAGAGGAGCTCAGCCTTCCTGCCCCTCTGGCTTCTCCCTGGCCAGGGAAGTAAGAAAGCCTAGAGGAAAGAAAAGGCCTCTAGGCTGGGGGAGATCGCTGAACCAACTTAGAATGTTTCCCTTCTTGAGTTTTAATGGTGGCTATTTTGACTTTTTAAAGTATGCATTTTACTGATAATTTATTAAAGGACAAAGCACAGCATTAGGCACCAGTGAGCATCTAATAGAAGTAGAAGGAGAAGAAGATTGAGAACACTGTGGGCTTGCAAATCTGATCTCAGCAGCAGAAAATGCATGGAGAGCAATTATGCACACAGAACATTTAGATGTATGTAATTGCTTAAGGGGAGTCAGCATGGATCCTGGAAAAGAAGATTAGGCAAGATAAATGTGCTTGGCAGCTCTGAGTAGGCAGGACAACTAGAGTGGATATCATTTATCTGGATTATGGGGAAGGAGGGGAAAAATTCTTAATTCTGTATAGACTGAAAGATGACTCATTTTCCAAGTCCATAAACATAGCTTGAGAAAAGAAAGCTGGTGGCCTGGGTTATGGCAGGTAGAGACAACAGGCATAAATATCATGTACCACTTTTACAAGAGTTCCCTATCTGATTTTCAGAGACTGCTTAGTGAACCCCTGAGGCTTTGTGTTTCTCTCAATTGCATTTAAGTAACCCCCACTGGCTCTAGGACTGTCCTAATATAACCTGAGCCAGGGCAGCAGTTTGTGTGGCAGCGGCTGGAGCCTGGATTCACCTGTGAATATCCACTGCCACAGAAGTTAGGGATGCAGGTAGGGGTCCAGCCTGGCATCAAGGCAGTAATTAAGTTACCCTTTTTAAGATGTGGTGGAACCTCTTTTAATACCACATGTTGCATCCAACTCAGGGTGGGGAAAGCACTGGATCTAGGACAACTCTCAGGGCCTCCATTTTCATCTCCAGCAGCCATTCTTATGATTTTACTTTTATTCTACATGAAATAGAACTTTGAGCAGAGCAAGGACATTTTCACTTTAGAATATACAGCTGAGCTGGAAAACTCTTCACAGACTGGACTCTAGTATGTTTTTCATGTCTCCAGCTGGAGTGGTCACAGACACCCATCCATGGCACATTTATGGCCTTACTGCTGCTGTGCCACCACTTCAGAGCACATCCCCAGCACTCCTCAGGAATCAAAACCAGCTGGAGCTTTAAAACTCAAGTCACTGCAAAAGCTCATTTTCATTCTGCACTGAAGGCTTCACCCAGTTTACACAGAGGAATTAAATTGATCAGAGTTCCTTTCACAGGGGACAGCCTCATTTCTAGCTCTCAAGGGAGCATTGGGTTTCTTGGATCCTTCTGGCACTGGGATAAAATATTTGCATACACTGACTACCTGGTTTGTGTGTCCCAGACTGTAACATGGTGAGCACTTCTGTTCCAGCTGTCCTTTACAATCATTTCCCTACACAAAATTACACTTTTTGTACAAACCAACCCTCAGTCCTGAGGCACCTCTGCTCCTCAAACCACACTGCAGCTTTGAGTTAAAATAGAGCAACTTTGCAAGACAGTTTTTCCCATTTTTCCCTTCTGGAAATGAACCCCTGGGATGTGTACCACAACCACCAGCTGAGGAGAGGTGTGAGAGCTGAGGGTGAAATGGAGAACTCAGATCCCTCACAGGGGAACAGCCTGTGAGCTACAGTGGGGTGCAATCTGTGTAAAGCCAGTGAGCCCCAGATGCTGGCTGGGGAAGAGCCCTGCTCTAGTGCCTAGCCCCAGTGCAAGAGCAGGCACAGCCATTCCTGGAGGAATCCCCCAAACCTGTTCTTGAGACCAGCCTATCCTGGAAAATGTGTTATCGCCGTGAATATCTGTAACACTTCTCTCGAAAAAGCAGAATATTTTACCTGTGTTGGGGCGGGTGGGTTTTTTTGGTTGCTGTTGTTTGTTAGTTTGGGGGGGCATGTTCCTGATTCTGTTACTTTCTTTTTCTGTTTATTTCTCATAGTTTCTGGGGTTTTTTTTTCTTTGTTTGGGTTGTCGTCTTGTTTAATTAAAGCTGTCTCTGCACTGCGAAAGAGATGGAACAAACTGAAACTGAACCAAGGTAGCAAAGATGGTTGGCAACAACCTTTCCTTTTCGAGTCGCCTGCTTGCTCCAGAATCAGCGTTTGAGAGCTAGGGCGATGTTTGCTTTGACTTCAGAGCCTGTCCGAGGCTGAGAGCCCCTGCCTGTGGCCAGAGCTGGCTGTGGTGCTGCAGCCACAGCGCTCGGGGATGGGGAGAGCGTGCGGGACAAGCGCCGTGCCCACGGCCATGAGCCGAACACAGCAGGGACTTCGGGAACACTCCCGTGTTTGCAGCGTAACCGAACACAAAACGAGCCAGGGACAAGAACGGGATATTGGGGAATGTCCGTGTTTGCCTCAATTAGCCAAACACGTGGGCGGTCAGTGCCGGAGTGGGATGGCCGGGCTGCGTTCCCTGTTTGGGACAATTATCCGCACCCGCGGTGCCGGGCTGGGTTCCCCGTTTGGGTCGGGTTTCCGCACCCGCGGTGCCGGGCTGCGTTCCCCGTTTGGGACAATTATCCGCACCCGCGGTGCCGGGCTGGGTTCCCCGTTTGGGACAATTATCCGCGCCCGCGGTGCCGGGCTGCGTTCCCCGCTGGCCGCCGTTCCCGGGCGCGGGTGCAGTTGCGCAGCGCGGCCGCCGGAGGGCGCTGCTGCCCGCGCGGCCCCGCGTGTCTCGGGCTGTCGAAGGCAGAGGGAGTCCGCGGTTAAACATTTCTATTGTTTATTATTTCTTTATTATTTCTTCCTGTGTTTACATTGATGCAAGCGGCCAAGCAGATGATTTATCTTCATTTGTCAGTTTGATGGACTCGTGCTAATTGCGTGAGTAGGGCGCTCGTTTCTCTGCCGATGCACGGCTTCTACAACAGGTGATGTTTAGTTGCTAGTGCACATCACCTGCTGGATGCTACCTGCCAAACCTGTCATTAAGGTTTCAGGTGTGCTTTTATACAGGCAGAGTAAAATGGCTGGGGGCAATAGGATCAGGTTTTAGGGGGGGGTGTAGTAATGAGTTCACTTGCTCCCTTTCTGCTGGATGGCTGAGAAGCAATAACAATGCCCTAAGTCTGAAAGTTTGCGTGCCATCAAGCATGATGTTACACTGTAGCTTTCTCAACTGGCAAGAAAATCCTGAACACAATTGGTTTGGGAGTTTTCTTGTAAAATATACTGTGAGAAAAACTACAAGATTTAGTTTTGTTTATCTAGCTTAAATATAAACAATCTCATTTTCATAATGTGTGAAATTTCTCTGTTTTAAATGGAGTGTTCATCTGCTTCGTCTGCAAGTGTCAGTTACTCATACATGATGACAGAAGTGCATTAATAAGGCAGTCAGGAACAAAATGCCAGGCCCTTCACGTTCTGTCTCTTGACACCCTGAAATCCTGGTGTTTAGTTTTCACTTACTATGGCAGATTGCGTAAGCATCAAAAAGAAATGCACCTAATCCTGAAATGCACTTTTGACCCCCTGTCTTTGACCCTGACACATGTTGACATTGGAAATTAAATTTTGGCAGTTTTGCTGCGTTCAGTAAAGGGAAGTTTGCAGAGGCAGACAGGAAATCCATTCCTACTCTGTGGATTTATCACAAAAATGCTGAAAGCAAACAACAAAGCAAGTTTGCTTTACTGGAAACAAACTCACACCTTTGCTCTTTCAAAGATCCTCTTTACAAGTTAAAGCCATGGCTCAGACTGTCTTTCTTCTTCAACTACCAATCTATAGGTGCTGCCTGAAGGCACTTGCAAAGGAAGAGATCAGGAGATATCCTGCTGCTATCGTGGTCTAACAGAAGCACTTGATGTTCTGAATACTGGATGATTGTGTTTCAGCAGTCTGAGAGCCTGGAGAGCTGAAGCTGAAATGGAGGCACAGGTGTGCTGTCACCAGCAAAATGATTGCTCTGTGTAGAAAATCTCCAGCTGACGTTACCCAGACCAATACAAATCTCTCTGGCTCAAAGTATGTTCCCAATAAGCCTATTAATGGGTTATATAATAAAAAGATTCTAAAAAGGTCAGTTGAAAGGACTCTTGATGTTACCTTGCTCAAAGGCTCTGCCCATGCTTGGAATAAAGCTGTGTTGAAAGTGGTGCTGGGGCACAGTTTGGGTTCAGCTCTGGCTGTTCCATTAGCAGCCTGGCAAGAGCCTGGATGAGATGTTAGGAACTATATTTTCTTCTTGGAGGAGGAGGGGAAAGTTTTGAATTTTGTTAGAATTTAACAAGGTGCTGTGAGGCACAAGTACCTTTATTTAAAAAAAAATTTATTTATTTTTAGTTCCTTAATGTGACTGGATTTGTGCTGAATATTTTTCTATGTTACAGGTCATGCATGACACAAAATTCATTGTGGATTGCTTCTAAGACTGTTGTCAGCATGGAATTCCTTCTCAGAATGGACCCAATCTGTATTTGGAAAGAATTAAATAAAATCATGATAGATTGTGAAACAGACCTAGCAACGAAAGTGTTATGAGAACATGGCAAGAAATTGTTCCTGTCACAGGGTAGTTGTGAAAGTTAATGCACAGAAAGAAGAAAGTGATGAAGGAGTAAAGCTTTAGATTTGCTATGCTGGCTAGAAAATAAATGCAATAAGTTTGTAGTATAATTGTGAATAAAACCCAAGTATTTTGGTGCCCAGTTCTGCTCTGTGTTTGCTGGCAATGACTAATTTGCATTGTGGCACTCTAAGAAAGGTGTACATGGAGGTGATTTGTTATGATTGCTGATAACATGTCAGGTGTCCACTGGGCACTGCTGTTGGTACAGTTTCTGGTGTGAAACTCCATTTTAAATATAGAAACAGATACATTAAAAAGAAGCAAAAATTTCTCTTTTTCCTTTCTGTCCAGGAAATTGCTGTTAACATTTTTCCAAACTGTCTTCTCTTTCCAGGAGATTTTTTTTTAAGTCAGTGAAGTAGGGAGTGTGCTGTCAGGATACCAAACAGAAGAAAAGCTCCAAACTTTAATCCATGGAAGCTGCTGAGGGCTGCTTTTTAGTTTGCATTGCCTCTTGCTGGCTGGTTCTGCACCATCACTCCCTCACGTGGGTGTGTTTGTACCATTCTCAGTTAAGACATGACATTTCTTACCGGCAGTACAAGATCACCTACAAACATAATGGAAATGTAAAGGTATTGTTACAATGCCTCACCTAAACATTTGCTCAAGAACAGGTGCCTTATCTTTAAAATCCTCTGGATGGCACTGAAGCCTCAGATATATATACTGAGAGTCTTCTTTTGGGTACCAAATCCTATTATCTGGGTTAGCTCATCTGTATTCAAAAGATCAATGTTGCATTATTACAAAGATCCTTTCAAGTGTAAAAAGGATGGCACTTCATTACAGAAAGTAAAAGAAACTAATCAAACTTTCTTGGTGAAATCATTGACTTTTTATAGTAAAGGGCAAATTTAAGAATTTGAAAGTCCGAAATGTAAGAGTCTTACAGTTGAGGCTCTGTGCTGCTCTAACTTAAATCTTCTGTAGCCCAGTCCTTGGATTTTCACATAATCTGGAGAAGGAAGTGGTGTGATGTCACTCTCCTGATGGCTTCTGGCTAAGCCAAGCTGCCATTTGCCCTGCTGCAATCTGATATTCTGTGCTGCTTAGGAAGTGTCCAGCATGCAAAGAGGGTCTTTATATGAGATAATCTCTTTGCTGAGGACAGTTAGTTGTGCCTTAGCAGATATTCAGTTAACCTGAAACCATAATGTGTTTGAGTCCTTACCTAAGATGTCTTTTAGCTTTGTGCAACTTGTCATAACAAATACTTGGCTATTTTTTCCCTTTTTATTATGTTTCATTTGTGAAAGGACAGCACAGAGTTATACAGATTCCTGGTTTATTTCTGATAGCCAGATCTCCTGTCTCATGTCTCTTGTAGCTTTACAAGTGCTTTGCTACAGAAATGGTTATTGCTGCCTTACATTGCCTGAGGATAGATCCAGGACAGAACTCAGACCACGGAACTTCCACTCCTCAGAGAACTGGTGCTGATTAGCAGCTCCTCTATAAACACCTCTCTGTCAGTATTGGTAACCACTTTTTTTTTCCTTTTGCTTATTTCCTTGCCTGATTAGGTGACTTGTGTAGCTCACCAGCCATTGGTAGGCCTTGCCATTGAAAATTTTGCTCAGAATTCCCTTTTGTTGACTGAGTACTCCGTTCATTTTCATGAATAAATCTTCAGCATCTGATCATCCACAGAAATGAATATAAATGGATTATGAATGCAGCCAAATCAAAATTCAGCTTTAGTTTGCATGCATATTCATGAATGTTTCTTCTCACCAGCTCCTTTCTCACTGACAACAGGCACGAGTGGAGCTGCCAAAGGTCAGTGCAATAGCAGATCTCAGCAACACTTGAAGCAGATCAGCCCAACCAGCTTGTACCAGTTTGCACTTTGGACTCCATTCCTGCTTCTCCATTACATCTCAAACAGTTTTACGCCTCCTTTGTGCAGGGAACACTGGACTGGCTGTTTTGTGGTCAAGGTGAGGTGTTGGAGACTGCAGCCCTGAAATAAATTGTAATTAACGTGATAACCCAACTACTCCATCCTCAGTACTTAAAGATGGTTGCTGAAGAAAACTGAGCATAAAGTAATATTTACCTCAAGAAGAGAGGGAAACATCTTTCCTTTTGTGTCAGGATGGGTTCACCTGGGGATTTCTTGAGATGAGCTTAGTTGGTTGGAGCCTGGTGCTGGTAATGCTGAGATCCTGGGCTGGATCCCTCTATGGGCCATTCACCTGAGCTGAACTCAGTGATCCTTGTGGGTGCCTCAAGCTCAGAATATCCTGTGATTTCCTGCATTTCTGGAAACAGCTGGTATTGTTTGCTATCGCAGATGAGGTGCTGGATTAGATGAGCACTTTATAGTTGTGAGGTTGGTAGGATTTTTCTCTTTCTGGAAATACTGGCAACAAATGCACTGCATAGGTTGTGCAAGGCTATCAAGGGGTAGAAATGTGTGTTGGGCTGAGGTTTCACATTATTAACTATGCCATTGGGGAAGGTTTGTAAGAACACATACAAACCTAGTTAGTAATTATTAGGTTATTTCTGGTAAATAATGGAAGACCACAAAAAACTAATTTATTTTCTTTAGAGCTGATTGTATTTACAGATTGTAATGTGATTTCTAAATTATGTTAGATGTGCTTTTTTCCTCTACTATTTTTTTTATTATTATTTTTTTTGGTGGGTGTTTATATTTTATCTAGTTTGCTGAGGTCATTTAACAGTTGTGTTACAAGTGTCCTTGGCACTGCTGCCCCAGAACAGAATGTACTAAAAAAAAATAAAAAAGGAAATATCTTACTTTTTCCCCTCATGGCTTCTGTTTGCCATTTCTGTCACTGATATTGCAGCTTTAGAGGATGCAGAACTGAAATCCTCTGCCATTTCACCATGATTCAGGAAGGCTAAAGTAGACTGCACAAAACTATCAAGCTGGATTGCAAGCCTTTTTATAGGGCTGTTTTCCTTACATTTCAGCATTTTATTTGCTCACCAAATGCCTTGACTGATCCATCATCTTCAGGTGTTGATTTCAATGGAAACACTGTGCTTGATCTAAAGAACAACAGAAATAAATGTGGATTGTATCAGTAGATTTTTTTTAAGGCTCAGAGTAGTCTTACTATTCTTCTGCAAGAATTTAGAGAAAAAAAATTGTTTGGTTTTTTTTTCTGTAAATGTATGGTATTGTTATCCATCCTTTGTAGAATATGGCTCTACTAAGAAGGGATTAAAAATATTTTTTGTGGTTTTAGACATCTTTTTCTGGCTTCGACAAATTACTTTTACAAAACCTAATGAAGACCAAGATAGGCACAGCTGGCAAGTGAATTCATTTCATTTCATAGTAAATAAAGCTATGATATTTGACTATTTGTATTTTAATATAAGAAATGAATCTTCTACCTAGGTTTTTATTTCTTAGGTTTATTGTTGACAGCTTAAAATTTGTCCTGGAACTGCATGACTTTTCTTCCTGTGTCTTGATATTTCTGGTGCTGTATCCCATGTGAATTGGAAGAGCTCACTTCTGCCAGTGGTACATGGCACTAGGGCACTCCATCATCAGAGGATTTTGTTTGAAAATAGCAGGATTCTGTATCTCAAATTCTTAATATTATCTTTACTGTTGGGAAGTACTATATTTTAATAAAAGAGTTCAAAAAGTCGTTGCTTGGAGTGTTTGTGGCATTATAAAGACTCTGTGCCTGATATGTTTTGAAAACATTAAGAGCATGTGAATAGTTCATTATTAGATCTTCATTTTGTTCAGCCATGCCCTTTCCTTCGTGTGCCAGCCCTGAGTCAGGGACCAGCCACCCTGGCACACACAGCCAGCACAGGCCAATCCCTAACATCAATTTTCTATTCCCTATGCATTGGTGAGGGACTTTGAGAGTAGAGTCCTAAAATACCTTTAATTCTGGTTAAGACCTGTGTCTGACTACAGTTAATTTTCTTCTTCATTATGATTTTGACTCAGGTGGCCCTGAGTGCATCTGGGTTTCCTGTTAATCCCTACCAAAAAAAGTCACACTGATGCATCCTCATATTCCATTAAGCCTGTCTTCCCATCACTTTATCTCATTAACTGCTTGATCAATGTCAAAAAAAGCATAATCTTTCATTAGCTCTCAACTTCAAAAGACTCAGATTTTCAGATCAAACAGTTTCTCAACAGCTGTATAAAAGTCTATAAATCCAAGAGGTTAACTTCAAAGAACACCTTGTGGGTGTTCTGAAACCAGTTGACAAGTAAACAGTAATTTATGACCAAAGATATGCTCTAATGAAATGCCTTTAACACCGTGGGTAATCTCCTAGTCTTTCCCTTTCTATTCTAGTGGGTGGTTCCTGGACTGACAGCAATACAAATGGATGGCTCAATTAGCCATGGAGCAAGCACTGATGCTCTGGGGTTTTTACTGTACCATTCTACAAACATGCTTAAAATATGCTTCATTAGGAGTGGGAAGCTACTCCCAGAAAAAAAGGAAAAGCCAGGACTTGATTTTCACTTGCTTGTAGGCCTTTCTGTTAAGGCTGGCCAAGTTGAATTTGCTGGGCTGATGTGCAGAGCAGCAAAGCTGAGCAGCAGCTGGTGTTCTAAGGGGAAGCGAGTGGGAAGCTGGGAGGAAAACCTGATGTTTCTGTGTAATTCCATACCCATCTTATAGGGGTAATAGTATAGGACTGTTACTTGTTCCATGGCTTAGGGGGTCCAACTGTTCCATGTGCAGAAACTCAGGAAGTGATTTGAGGGAGGACTTGCAGAACAAGGGGTGGCTGGGAAGAGAATCTGGGCCTTATGCAAGTCCTGCCTCTTTCCAAATGCTTGACTGAGAGCATCAAAGGAAAATTGGTG
The DNA here is from genome assembly GCA_035582745.1 of Loriotus luctuosus. NCBI lineage: Eukaryota > Metazoa > Chordata > Aves > Passeriformes > Thraupidae > Loriotus > Loriotus luctuosus. The sequence goes on along the minus strand of JAWWEY010000036.1, from coordinate 6,137,855 downwards.
CTTTGGAGTATGGTCTGTATAATCTATTTGTTTACTCTGAGGAGTATTATATTAGGGAAAAGGAATTTCTTTACCCTAATACAATGTTGGGAATTCTGGATGTTTTAAAGAGATTAGAAATCCAGGCCTAAGGAAATAAAAACAGTAAAAGCCATATCAGGTCATTGCTTCTGACATTTGTGATTGTATGACTCTAAATGGAAACATCTGCATTGTATTCTTCTAGAAGACAGAGAGTCGTGTGTCACTCTATGTGGATGGAAGAGGAAAGTACTTCTTTTAGTTAGAATTGTTTCAAGTTTCTGCAAGTATTTATTCTGTTGCATTAGTAGTATTCTCCACACCTTATTTTTATTACTATATAATAGTAATTATAAACAAAATATATGATTATATTAATTATTATTTCAGTTCTTCAGGCTTTGCCTTAACATCTCAATCTTGTGTAACAGTGAAGGAGGGGAAAAAATTTCTTCTGTGATAAATGCATATTCAAAAGGGATTGTGAAGTGAGATACCAACTGAGCTGGTTTGGGCTGGGTAGAGTTAATTTACTTCACACTGGCTCGTATGTGCTGTGGTTTGGATTTGTGGGAATATCCCTGTGTTATCAGTGGGAAAGGCACTGATAACAGAGGGATATTTTATTTCTTGCTGAGCAGTGCTTGCACAGAGTCAGGAGCTTTGCTGCTTGTCACATCACCCCACCAGTGAGGAGGCTGGGTGCACAAGGAGCTGGGAAGGGACACAGCCTGACCCCAAATGACCTGAAGGATATCCCAGACCATGCAGTGTTATGTTCAGCATATAAAGCCAGGGGAAAGGGAGGAAGGAGACATTTGTCTTTGGTGACATTTGTCTTTAAAATTGCTTTTACACAAGTTGGAGCCCTGCTTTCCTGGGGAAGGCTGAATTCCTGTCTGGCCATAGAAAGTGGTGAATAAATTCCTTGCTTTGCCTTGCTTGTGTGCATGACTTCTGCTTTGCCTGCTAAACTTTCTTTATTTCAATGCCCAAGTTTCCTGAGAGTTCCTGCTCTGGTTCTCTCCCCCATCCCACCAGTGAGGGGGGCTGTGAGTGACTGCTGGGGCTGAGGCACCAGCTGGGGTTAAACCACTGCACTGCCTGACATCAGCTGCTCAGAACCATAGTGGTGCCACTGCTGGAACAGAGTGAGAACAGATTTAATCCAAGACAGTTCTGCTCAAGAAAACCTTAGGCAATTTTACCCCTAGGGATATTTCTGAGATGGGGATCATGGGAAAAACATACCAAAGTCTTTCTCTCTCCTTTGGTCTTTCAGACCTATAATATTCTTGATACTAGACTGAGCAGAAGTAACCCATTGTGCTCCATGGTAGCACAGTAAAAATTATTTCAAGCAGTGGTAAGTCAAATATCCTCATTTGTGGAAGGATTTCCATGCTTGAGGCTGACCATGATGAGCAGGGAAAGGTGATCCTACATAAAGGATTCTGTAACCTTGGGTCCTACCCCTACAGCTGCCTGCTGATGTAGAGGCTCTTAATTGGGTCTATAACTAAATAATTAAGTAAATGGTTAAACCCAATTCTAACATAAATTGAATCCAAACACCCCTTAGCTGAACAGTACATCAGAGATTGTATCTTCTTCAAATTCATCCCTAGAGTTATGTAGTCCTGACTATGTAAAATAAAGCTCCTGGTATGTGGCATGTGGCAATAAAACAAACATCTGGGTTTACTTTTTTCATAATATTGATTTTTAATTGAGTTGAAGGGGTAGCATGTGAACTGTCTGTGAATAAATTATAATTCAATGTGCTTGTTTTCTGTTCTGAGAGCTGGGCTTGGCCAGCTTGAAGTATTTAATCAGTCTGAACAAAGAAACAGACAAATCAAAGACACGATTTAGGTGACTCAGCTGGACAATGCTTTCATAAAAATATCAAACTGTGGATTATTGATTATTTTTAGCAGTTAATATGTATGGCATAGTGGAGAGGGTTGTGAGGTTTTTTGTTGTTGCTGTTTTCTTTTTTCCTTCTGAATGGTGCTGGAACTTAAGGTTTTTCACATGAATGGCTGCCATCTGCAGAGTGGTTCTCATTGCTTTCAGAGGAATTTATACATTGAGTTTCTTTTAAATAATAAGAAAAATAATTACATTATCCATTGAGATTTATAAAATTCCTACTAATGTCAAAAATATTGGACCTTTCAAAGATTTCCAGATCACTTATCTGTCCTTCCAGGTGGCCACTTCATTATCTAAAGTATGTGTACCTTTTGGGAAAAAGAATAAACCTCTTACACAGTCTTGATACTCTTGAAGAAGCATCTCTTTGGCTATTGAAGAGTTGATGCCAGGCTATGAATGCAACGTAAAAGTTCAATGGTCTGATTATAGCAAAACTTGCCTTTGTGAATTTGTTCTGCTCCTGTGCACTGATCAGCTTCAGAGTGGTGTTTGTAGCAGTTTTGGGGCTGTTAGGCTATCTGCAAAGGAGATTTTTGAAGCTTTAGCTGACAAATAAATATCCTAAGGAGTGCTCTAATCTTTGTCCCTACACCCTTGCTATCAGCAGAACCACCCATGTGCTTCTTGGCTGTTGGAGTTGCCCTCATGAGTGCCTTTGTGTTAGAAAGGTGCAGACACAGGTGCCATGTGAAATCAGGCTGGTGTCTCTCCCTTACTGCAGAGCCCTTGAAGTGCCCTTTCTGTGTCCTGTAGCCTCACAGACCACCTCTCTCCTGGTCCCCTTTTGTAGCTGGCCATGTGTGTTTTGTGTCCTTCAACGAAAAGCCAAATCCTTACCAAGTGTTTGTGATGGACCAGAGTTATTCACACGTTGTGGAAAAGAGGCAGTGGGCAGGGAAACAATACTAACGTGTCAAGCTTCTTGATCTGTGGGCCATTAAGCCTCCAGATTGTTTTTAGTTAGCAACATTTTACAGTGTAAATGATGACACTGCTGAGGCAGGGAGGTGGGAGAGAGATAAGGTGTCTAAAGTGATTAATTGGTGTTCTAGTGACCATGCTAATTTTGTGTGGTGTTGGACTCCTATGTGCATTTCCTTGTCTGATGCAAACAAGTGCAGACTCATCCTCCTCCCTCTGCCTTTCATTTAATTATGGTCCATAACAACTAATCCCTTTTCCTAGCTGAGAGCAGCCTCTTTTAAAGAGGGGTTCTTCTCACTCTTCTCTCACTCAGGTGCTTTGTGAAACTTGGTGGCCCTTCAGTTAGGGCATGAAGGCCACACATGCACCATTGCTTGTTCAGAAAAGCACAAAAGCCTCAAGGCAGACAATTGGAAATACTGATCAAGTTCTTTCAAGGTGGGTGTCAGTGTTATGACCAGATAAAATTGCCTGTCCTACTGCTCTCCAGCTGCACAAGAAAGATACATTCAATCCAAAGCCAACCCTGGTTCCACACCATACAGAGCTGTCAGCAGACTCAGCAGAGAGCTCAAACTGCTGCTGTTCAGATGCTCAAGCAGCCTCTGCTCCTTGGGAGGGGCCCATCCATTGGGCCATCCAGGCAGGTTGGGGGGGCAGCATTTGAAGGGTGGCACCATCCTTGCCTATGCTGCATCTATCTTTCGGATTGCTGGAGAACTTTCATATTGTCCTTCTGCTGCCTCTTTCCAACACTTTCTTAAAAACCAAACCCCTTTTAGAGGGCACTTTTAGAGTCTTACAGCTCCCATGATTGGGCATGTCCAGTGCTATCCTGCTGCTGAGTGCAGGTGTGATGACACTGTAGGACTGTAGTGTTGTTCAAATGAAGGAAAAGATCAAGTCAGGGAGCACAAGGGGGACTTGTAAAAATGATACCCAGAGAAGAAGGGAGGGATGTTAAGGATAAGCCTGGGCTAAGCATTAGTAAGCAGATATTCAACTGCAGAAGTAAAAATTGCCTGACTCGAAGGCAATTGAGAGCAGAATGAATCAACAGATAGATCAGTGAAAGTTTTTCAGAGGTTAATTCTGCAAATGGATTTGTATGGAAGCTTATTCATATTTTCTCATTTTCATGGGGAGTTTTGCCTGAATAAGCAAGATTGATTGAGCTTGCAGTTGTTGCATTACTATTAGAATTGTTGTTTGCACTATGTGAACTGGACATTCAGATCCCTCAGGCAGCTGGGAAAATGTCAGCCCTACCCATGCAATAAATACCATTCATATTGACCTGCTGCAGGACATTGTCTCCCTTGTTCCTGGAGTGCTGAAATACACTGCTACTGCCTTCCAGGACAACTCTTCTGATCTCTTAGTTCAGGCAAAAAACTAATGTATTTATGTACAAAAGTCATAGATTCAATATGTCCAGACATCCTTTGTGTATCAATGCCCAGCAATAGGTTAACTCAATCAATTTTCTAATGAATGAACCACACAGACAATATCTAGCTAAAGGAAGGAATCCCTTCCTGCTGCATCCAGTTTCTGACATGCTTATATAAATTTAAATGTCTTTATGCTGATGCACAAGAGATCACTGAAATTAAAAAATAAAAAAAGATGGGCAATGGATGGCCAGAAAGTCTGGAAAGGTTCAGTACTTGGGCTGAGCTCCAGAAAATAGTCTGAAAATATATCCAAAGTTTGTTAGGCATACCTTCAGCATTTTGTGGAGAGAAAAAACTGAGAAATGTCCTGTTGTTGCCTGCATTTGCTTTTTAAGAGCCAAGAACTTGACACTTCAGTGTTTTTGTCTGTGAATGTGCATGTCTTCTTGTCTGTATCTTGAAAAGACGTGTATTGTTTCGTATGGCTGCAATAAGAGAGAGAAAAACATGGGCCACAGCTTGAGAGCCACCTGTGAGTAACTTGCTCTTTCATTTTTAGCTCATTTTGTTTTGTGATATGTTGGCATGTATTGATTACATGGGTAGATTTTCAAGACGATGAGCTAAAGAAATTGAGCAGCACATGCAGTGAGAATAAAACAGTTTGATGAAGAATGATATTTTTAATTTCAATTTAGATGCCACTTTGCCACTTGCTTTGTGCCATACTCTGTCTTTACCTGTTCACTGTTTAGTTGCTCTGTTGTAATCTAGAGTCTAAACAAATCTGAATTTAGGACCATAAAACTACATTTTTCTTGACTTTTTTGTTGGTGGTTTTTTTTGTTTGTTTTTTTTGTTTGTTCTTTACTTTCTTACTTTGCTATAATTTTAAATTTAACCTGACTCCTGCAGACCTTTCATGAGTTTTGATTGTGAAGGTTGATCTCTATTAATTCCAGCTAAATGATGTGGAACAGGATGGTAGGATAGTCAAACTCTCTTGGTTTGGGGATTGGGGTGGGAGGAGTGAAGGACAGAAATTACAGGAATACTTAATAGTGCAATATAATACAATCATAAATAATTCATGGAAAACCAGGATTTTTTTCTCACTGCATTTTCTCCTATCACTGAAAAATCTAATTGAATATGAAGAGAAGAACAGCACTAAAGTATGTCAATGGGATAATTTGCAAAAGACAGAAGGTACCTTTTCTCAGGGGCGTAGTGAACTTCAGGAAAAATACCCACAAAAGTGAAGATTGCTGCCTATATTTAGGTTTAGTTTTGTGCTGTTTTACGTCTTTTTTTTTTTTAAATCCTTCCCACTTACTTTTCTGTTGTTCTTGTTCCAAAACGAATGAAATAACTAAAATAATTTAGACTATCAGAGGATTTACAGGGAGTGTACCTGAAAAGGTTGTGAAGGGTGATAATGTTAAATATGATTGTCTCCTCCCTGATTTGGACATCTAGGCTTGCTGTTTGACAAGGCTGATGTCTGGCGCCAGGGACCACAAACAATAAATCAGATTTTTTTTCCCCTACCATTTTCCTTTCTTGCCAAGTTTCATAGTTAAAGGCTGTGGCTTATGGGATGGGGGATTTCAATCTTTGTGGCTCCATTTGCTCTGGTGGAGATGGAATGCCTTCTTGCTTATATAGAATTGATTGAAGTAAAATGAAGTTGAAGGAAGCGAAGGAGAAAAACACATTAAGTGCTGTGTGTTTCACCCTGCATGAGAGGGAAGGGGGTTACAATAACTTGCACAGCCATAAGAGTTTCAGAAATCACATCTATGAGAGAATGTCCTGGATTGACAAAGTCATTTGGTAAATGAATTTCATTCCCTGCAGTTGACTTTGCTCAACTTTGCATAAACTACTGAATGTTCTGTGGAGCTGTGACTGGAGTCCCTGGTACATCTTCTAGTTGCAAGGGGACAGTACTGATTTTAAGCACTCTGATATTTTGTATACAGTGCTCCAGCATGTTCTGCTAGTGCTGTATGTGATTCTGGGGAGCTTTAGCAAAAGGATGAAACGCTGGAGTTGACTGAATTTCTGCCTCATGGAGCACAACAATTTGGTGATTTCTACCCCCAACCTCTGACTCGTTTCCCTTAGCTGCTCCCTCTGTGCCAGGGCTCTGTGCCAGCCTTTTAGGGATGAGAAATGACTGTGGAAAAACCAAAACAGAGGCTGGGTCCATTCTGCATGGTCAGAGGAAAGATGTGTGCTAAGGTCTTTACAAGCGATTCAGTGGGTGAAAGTGTGGGTGCTAAATGAAATGTGAAATGGCTCTGAAGGTCTCCACTGACTTTGGGCAGCAGGTTTGTTACTGGGCCCAGACAAGGATCTGCACAAGGCTGAACTTTGGGGTAAAACAGGGGATTCCAGGGGGGATATGGGGTAGGCAGTTGGGGAAAGCTGTACTTCCCTAGTTCCTCAGCAATGGGGAAAGGCAGAGGGCACCTTGGGGCAGGAGTTTGGTAAAAAAGGAGACTGAAACCCTGAGAGAGAGAAAACCCCGTGGCTGTGTGCCTCAGTGGGCTCTCTCCCTTTATTTGAATATTGAAGGACTCCTCTGTCTCCTTTATGGACATAAACCTCTGGCATTTGTGGATTTTTCCTAACAATGGTGAGTCTGAATGTTTGAGTGGTGTTTTGAAGAAAATGTTGCTGAGTCTGAAGATGAGTTCTGCAAAGGATAACTAACAGTATAAGCTAGTTGATGGGATTAGAATCTGAAGGAGCTGTGGTACTGTGTGTGAGCACTTGAAGTGCTCTTGCAAGCTTCTGGAAGCACTGCAGGTGCTCCAGCAAAGCCCTGTGCTGAGAATGGCACATGCTCATTCCCCAGGTAGCTGCACATTGCAGATTACCCAAACCAAAAAAAAGCTCCTCTCTGTCAGCTCAGTTGTTTACTCCCCTAGTCTTGCCACAGTGGAGATTTTAATGAGGTGACAGGAATTTTTGAAACCTCGATTTGCAATGTGAAAGGTGGAATGCCAAATCTGGTTTGGCTTTAAAAGTAGTCCGAGTTGTTTTTTGTGCAACTACCTCTAGTGCTCTGTAGTTCAGTGCAGTAATGCAGCTCTGCTAGCTTTGCTTCAGCTCTGTGCTATGCAGAAAAAACCTGAAAATAATGAAGAGAATGACTGTAGGCATAGCACTTACACTGCAGCTCTGCCATGTGGTATTAGTGTCTGCAGCAGGAATTCTACAGCTTTTTACAGTCACAACTAGATGTAGACAAGATCACACTGAGTTCTCTCCTGTCTTCTGCCTTGCAATTTTTTTTTCTTCTATGCTTAGACACTCTTGGCAGACTTGCATTTCCTGAAGCTGGGCTCTGTGGCAGCCCATCCCTCGTGAGGCAGGACAAGCAGGGGGCGCAGAGGCACAGCACCCACCCTCCAACAGTCCTCTGCTGCTGATGGCTGCTGTGCTCTGTAACCAGGAGCTCAGCCATTGTGAGCATCCCTGGGCTTGCTGGAGCTGTCCTTTGCTTCAGTCCAGGCCCTGGGCATTGCTCCTGTGGGCCAAGCCTTTTACCTTTGTAGTTTGATTGAAACCAGTCATTTATTGAGGTGGAATCGTCAGACTTTCTGCAGTGTTTACAGATAAGCTTTCTGTGTGACAGCCATTTAGTCTACCCAACCATCCATATATTAAAGATATTGCACATTTTCCATTTCTATGTTCAGACAAATCAGCTGCTGATTTCAGTTTGATTAAATGTCAATTTATAGAGATCATCCTATGAGTGCATTCTCCTATAATCTGCTTGGAGCAAGAGCACTTTTTGCTGTGCCTGTGCTATTGTAGCTTTTTGTGGGCTGTTGCAAACTACTGGTGTAAAAATCACTAATAAAGTGAACTAAATACCTTTATGTGTACTTTATTATGAATCCCTTTTTCTTATCACTGCATAAAAGTAAATACCACTGCCTCATGATGTTTTTTAAATATTAGTGGTTTGGAACCTACTGATATTTGCTTTAACAGTTATTCACAAAGTATTAGCTAGAGTTCATTTACAAAAATACAAATATTTTGTTTATTACCAAGTTTTCCTAGTAACTAATGTCTAAAGTCTGAGAGTGCTTTAGTGTTTATGAAAGGAAACAAAAAAGTAGAAGAAAGCTGGGATGGAATTCCTGTGAGCACTCTCCTACAGTGAAATAGTTGTTATGTGTCAGAGGTTAACTGAATCAATTCTGGGATGGGCAGTCTGGGTAATTGAGAGCATTTGGGTGATTTTGTGTCCTAAGAAATTCAAATGGATGTTTTTGATGTTACTCATTTAAAATTGGATGAAAGCTAACCATTGATAAGAGTCCTGCTGTTACTTAGAAGTAAAAAAATGTGCAAGGAGAATTCAATGAGTAGAGATCTTTGGGAACTGTTTTGCTCATCTTGGTGAGCTTTTTGCAGGGCATTACCTGTTATCACTCCCTCTGCCATCTAGGGTTCTTGCTCCCTTTAAAGAGAGTGCATTCAAAAGACTTTATACCTTTTCAGACTTTCTTTTGTGAAAGAAACAGGCAGTAGTTCTGATTTTGACATTTCAGAACTCTATCCTTTATTATTCAAATAATTCCAAATTATTTGTAGGACTATGAGTCTTTGTACCTCATGGCAGTCAGATAATGTGTGGCTCTGAGGGTTATGGGTCTATTTTGCTTGAGCAATCGAGACTTCTGCTTTTGGACTATGTGTCATCTTCTAGGTTTACCTGGATTAGAATTGCTTAAACCCATAGTTTAAATTCTGTAAGTTATGAGTCTATACTGACTTTTTAAGATCATGTGATATATGACATGAAGACACTGAAGCTCCAGGGTGTTAACGGTACTTTATGAGCAAGTTAACTTTTTGGAGCAGTTTCTTTGACCTTTGCACAGCATTTTCTTTAGCACCATGTTTGATAGATACCTGAGACACGGTGCTTCCGCTGGTGGGGCTGGTCTTCAGGGTCATAAGTTTGAGAACACTTCACAAATTGGGGAGTTACATTGATTTAAATTGGCAGTAATTGCTCTTGATATATCTCACTAAGACTCAAATCTTTTGAATTCTTGATACTTCAGAATCAAGTTTTGTACAGTCCTTGGCAGATGCTTTTTGCTTTTATTGCTGTTGTGCCAGCAGTTGCATAATGCCCTTCCACGATTCATCATTCTGCTGGATCTTTGTGGGGGTTCTTATTGCTGCAGCCCCAGGTCTGAAATCTGTGTGGTGATACACAGTTGCACGTGGAGAATCATTTCTGTGACCAGTTTAAAGAGTTTTTAATCTGTCTTTGCCGTTGTCATTATAGTAACTAAAACACTCCTGGCTCTTTTGCTACCTTGGCTCATATATGTTTGATTTAGAGCAATAACTAAGCTGTTGGGGTTAGGTGACAGCTCATAAGCAAATAAATTACTTCTTGAATCCTAGCTTCAGTGATCAGCCCTCCTTTGCTGTGACATGGAAAGGTAAGAACTAAGAATTAGCAAAAGGACATGATGTGAGGTGGAGTGAGAATTAGAACTACAGGCTGTTACCTTTTGCTATTAGAGATGTCTAGTTTGTTTTGGTTGGTGTGGTTTTGTTTGCCCAGTGCTTATTGTGTATGTTGCAGGGGATTCCTAAGCCCTGCTCCTTCCCAGTCAAAACTGGCCCTTTCCCTGGTAAGGACTTTGCCTATGAAACTGTTGGTTTGACAGAATTTTGAATTATCAAACCAATTGTCTAAGAGTGGGATTTTTTTCAGGCAGCATTCAACATTGAAGATAACTCAAAAACCAATATCAAGCTGTAAATTTTACAGCAACATTTTAAAAACCAGCCAAGCCCACCAAACCACCTATTTATCTTAGACTTTGAGGATTGTCTTTGTTAAAGCTGACAGATTTGTGTGTTCTCATGTGCACTGACTTTACATGGAATGAAGTGGGGATTAATGGCATAATTCTGCATCAGAGAGTAGGCTTGGAGCAGAACTGAGGAGGGAAGGGTGTTTGTAACAAAAAATCCATATGTAGTTTATATACATTTAGATTAATAGATAATCCCAACTCAATATGTGGAAATTTGGGGCATTAAAATGAACAGCATCTGATCTTGAGGAAAAAATGAAATAAAATGAATCGGGGACATGGTGAACCTTAAATTATTTAAGCTCCTCCAGTGGTAGTGCTCCGTAATTGCTTTCCTTTTCTGTGAATGTTTTACAGCTGTGAAGTTTCCAAGTGAAGAGTTAAAGTGCTGGCTATTGTACAAAAATTAGGGCCAATTTCTGCCTGCCTTGATCTCTGGTAAAATCTCATCGTGTCCCTATCTTGTGCTCTCTGCAGTCAATTACACCTGTGCCAAGTGGCTGTGAATTGCTACTATTTATGAGCTGATGGAGTTCTATCTTGCATTGTGCCCAGTATACAAGACCACAAAAAGCAGCACATAGTCCAGGATTGAGGACTTTCTTACAGACTAAGGACGTGCACTTGAAAACAAAGACCCCTCAAAAAATACAAGAAAACAGCAAGAACTTCAGGCAGCTGTCTGGAATATCAGCAGTAGCTTTCTCCTGCATTGTTTGGGAGTGGGATTTCTTTCAGCCAGCATTCACAGTGAAGATAACTCAAAAAGCACTTTAATTCTGATTGTGTGTGGGCAGCCACCATTTTGAGAAATGAAAGGTAATTTGGAGCCTTAATGAAATTACAAGAAATGTATGATCTGTCTGATTTCCTTTATGCCTCTCTAGGTTTTTCAGCATTTCTCTAAGCATGGAAAAGTTCCAGGATTTCTGCTCGCCCCTACCTGTGCACCCTCAGGCCCACATTTGAAAGCAGCCTGACCCAAGCAGTGTCCAGAGTCCCCTGTGGGATGGCAGCAGTGCTTACAGCAATTACATCAGGTGTGATGAGCTTACCATGGAGGTGACTGATGTAGAGAGAAGTTCCAGATGTTGTGAGAGGGATGGAAAAGTACATCGCTTAGAGAAAGCAAGATAGGTGGAAGAGACACCTTTCTTTCATATGATTCCTTGCCTCAAGAGCACAAAATGGTGTCTGCTTTTGGGACAGGCATGTTGTAGTACTCACATGAGGGTTTTTTAGTTTTACTCTTTCAGCTAATATAGATTTACATTTTTCTGAGGGAATGATTCTAGAGGATGTGTGTCACTAGAGGCTGGTTACACTTCAGCAGTAAGCAGCATGGATTTTGTTGGAATTACTCAAATGTGTATGTAAATATATGTAAAACTCGGCTGATCAAAGCAGGATCTGCCACAAAATGTGACATAAAGATTGGCTTTGTATAACTCATACCACTGTAGTGATAACATGGCATTTGACTACTTGTGCTTTCTGTTCTTTTTACTTGCCCTTATAATTTCTTTAACTTCATGGTTTTTTTGATTTTTTGGGGTTTTATTCACTTGTTTTGGGGGTTTTTGGAAGGTGAATAGGTGCTGTTGTTCATGATTTTGAATGTTTTGAGTTGCTTGTCCATTTGATTTTTGAAATAGTGCTTTTTCTCTGGTGCCAGGTTAGACTGAGTAAGCTGTAGAAAAATCCAACCTGACAACTGCATGGAGAACTTAAAATAGTATTGAATTGTTTAAGTTCTTTAAACAGTTTTTATTTCTTTAAATGCATCTCACTGGTACTGCAAATAAAATTAAATTAGTTGTAATTTACCATCTCTGCCCTATGGTAGAATGAGCTAAAAAGCTTTACATAATCAAGTAATTTAGACTTTAACTAACTTGTTTATTTAAACAGAGTGTATTTTTCAGAGAAATCCATAGTCTACTTTGTAAATTCTTTTCAGATCTTTTTCATTTTATTGACTTTGATTAGCCAGCTAATTTGTACTAAATCAATAAGTGTGATTCTGATAGCTCATTTTGAACCCTTAGCATGGAAGCCTGAAACAAAGAAGGGATTAGTGAAGTGTTTTGCTGACATTCCAATCTATTTTAAGTGAATGCCAGCTTTCTAATAAATATTTAATGGATAGTTGTTTGTGGTTTAATAGAATTAGATAATTCTATTAGAATCCTGTTTGGAGATTTACATGTACCATACATCACTGCTGAGGACACAGTTAATAATTTAGGCTAAGTGACTAGTAATTAGAAACGCAGAGTAAGCAGGAGTGTTTTTTCTGTCATCCAAGGATTTAGGTGGGTGTTTGCTGTGCAACTGCAACTCAGTTCTTAGGTTCTCTTTCAAACAGGAGAACTCATTTGGCAAGTTGGGGATAAGCCTCAAATATGATAACAAAGCATGAGGCCCCTGGGTTTATTTAATATCTTACCCTCTGAGTTAATGAGTTGGAAAATAGTTCACTGTTTATCTACAGTAGATTGAGCAGATGTTGCCAATTCAATTTTATGGAACGTAATCTCTGAGAGATTGTCTTCTGCCCATTGCTTTTTCATGGTTTGAATCTCTGCTGTCCTCAGCTCCAAGAGAACATTTCCCACACTGGTCATGAGTTGTCAGAAGATTAGTGCAGTAGAACTTGGTAAAAGCCAGTTACTATGGGGAGGCTTTGCAAAGACAGGCTTTGGAAATTTCTATGAGAATGCACGAAATTTAAGTTGTAAACAGAATGGCAAGGAAATAGCATTTGAGAAAACACTAAGGAAAGTTAAAATTAAATATTAAATACTGCCACTTACAGCAGCTTAGGTTTTCAGGTGAAGCTTTAGAAATGGTTATACAGGAATCTTTATGGACCCTTAACTTAGGGTTAGTACAAACAGCTGTTCTCAGCTGCAGCAGGAGACTGCTTGTTGTTTAGATCTCAGGCAGTGGGGTTTGACAGGAAAGATGTTCTCACCTCCTGCAGCAGTCTTGGCACGTGAGGACAATTGGAATGCATAGCTGTGTGAAGGGACCATGCCCAGCAAGCTCTGCATCCCAGCCATCCCTTGGTCAGTGAGATGAGGAGGTTGTTAACCCATCTCCTGCACTGTGCAGGAGGTGAGCTCTTGTTCTGTCCTCTGGTTATTCACATTGTAATATCACCCTTGTGCATCTCCTGGAGTACAGAGTAGTCAGGGACATCTGTCCAAGTAGTGTGGGAGATGCTGACCATATTCTCTGAGGTATTTGTTCTCCATTCATGTGTGTCTGTCAATACTGGGGAGCCAGAACTGGTGTTTTCAGTTTGACACAGCATTTCAGCTCTGGTGCAGTTTTCTTCATTCAGTGTACCTTCTAAATGGTGAAGAGCAGCAGGAGCACTGTTGTGCTTGTTAAGAGTTTTGTCTCTAAAGCCTGGGTTACTTTAAGGTTCACTTTTGTAAGCAGGAGAGTTCAAGAGGCCATGGTAGTGCAGAGTCAGCTTGCTGCCACTTCCCTTTTGTTCTTACCAGCTGTAAGATGTGTTACATACCTGATAGACATAATTTGCAGAATTCTTCATTGAAGAATATTGATTTTATGAGGCTGTGTAGTTAGAATTGAAGAGAGAGAGTTTGACAAAGGCTAAAAAGTCATCCTTCCAAGAAATGGCTAAAAAGTCATCCTTCCCAAATTCAGTTTTCTTTTTAATTGAAGGTGAGCTAGTTGATGAGTGTGACTAAGTGTGTAGATTTGAGGAGTATCATGTCATTGTTCAGTTACACAGTAGTGTCAGGAGGTGTGCAAGAGGACAGTATTTCACAGGAATCTTCAACTTAGACATGGCTGGAAAGTGATGAAGGAATGTAGAGATATGAAGTAATGTGAGCATTTTTTGTTTGTTTGAATTCTTTCTTTGCCTCATAATCCTTTTCACTTCTCAAAGGTAACTCCATAGCTCAGTTAATACTGTTGTGTAGTGAAACTGGCTTGAACTGGAGCTGGACTCTGCTCTGGACACTGCCAAGCTCAGAACTGGACCTCTTGGTGTTTGGAGATGGTTTCATTCTTGACAATTGCAGAGTCAGTTCTGTGGAATTCCTGTCATTACTTGAGTTAAATTTGCTGAAGCTGAGGCCTCATCTGGCCTTTAACTTTAGTGTATGCATGTGAGTGTGTGCATGTGTGTAAGGAAACCTTCCTAAAGTGTTCTGGGCAGGTTCTGGGGCATCACTGCTAACGATGAACTCCTGGTACAGTGAGGTTAACAGGCACTGCACTGGCATGAAAGACAGGATTAACACTCTTCCTTTGAGATGCTTTTTCTTAAGCTTCTCTTAGATTTTTTCTAGTCCTGGCATGGATAAAAGAATAGCTTCCCCCTGGTTCCTTTGCTCATTTGAAGTTTGCTCTCTTCCAGTTGTATCTCTTATGAGGTAGTGATACATATTGTGTTCTCTGGAGAGCAGTTCCATTACTGTGAGCTGTTAGTTCCACTCAATATTCACTCCTTGGAAACAATGGTTTGATGAGCTGGGACATGGATTGTTATATTAAGCAAGAAAATAACTAGAACTGCTCCTATAATTACTCTGCATGCAGCCAGTCTCAGGATTTCTGGGAAGCTCACCTTCATTTCTACATATATAATGTTACAGTGCTTAGCATTTCTGTAACATGGCATTACACCTTCAAATTGTTTTCTAGTTATTAACTAATTAATCTCATAACACCCCTGTAAGGTATATCTGTTTGTTTCTGCTTGGGTGATTGTGTGGAGGATAATAATAATATGTGGCTTGAATATTAACAGAGGAGTGTGTTGCACTTGTAGTTGGTGCTTTGTTTTGAGGTTTTGTTTTGGTTTAACACTGGCTGGCAGCCACTCACTTGCTTTCCCTAAGCAGGAGGGAGGAGAGAATCAGAAAGGTAAGAGTGAGAGAGCTTGTTGGTTGAGATACAGACAGTTTAAAAGATAAAAAAACCCTGAACAAACAATAAAGTAAAATAGAGAATTAATGCTCGGATTCCCATGGGAAGACAGGTGCTGAAAGTAGGGCGTCGTCTCATGTAAAGGTGACATGAAGAAGACAAGTGACACAAAACTGTCATTGCCCTTCCTTCACCTGGTTTTACTGCTGTGTAGGATGCCACATGGTCTGGAACATCCCTGTGAGCAATTGGGGTCAGCAGTCCCAGCTCTGTCCCCTACAAGGCTCCTGAGCTGTTCACTGCTAGGGCAGTATGGAAAAGGGAAGGTAGAGTGCAGGAGTCACTTGACACTGTAAAATAAGCCCAAGATGGCACTGGTGCCAGTTTGCGTCTGGGAAGCATCCTGCGTATCGTGGAATTTCAGGAGCACGCCGGCCCCTCCCGGCCACAGGCCTCCAAACAAAAACCTCAGCCCTTTTACCTGGACAGAAAACTCACCAGCCCCGGTTCTTGATGGCAGATTGCAGGAGCCATTTGGTACAGTAAAACAAGCCGAAGTTGGCACTGGTGCCAGCTTGGGACTGGGAGGCATCCTGCGCAGCGCGGAATTTCAGGAGCCAGCCGGCCACTCCCGGCCACAGGAGCCTGAACGGCCGTCTCGGCCCTTTTCCCTGCAAACAAAAGTCACCGGCCCCGGTCCTGGTGGCAGATTGTGGGAGTCCGTGGGCACTGTCAAACCAGCCCGAGTTGGCACTGGTGCCGGCTTGGGCCTGG